>JAANDH010000579.1:61960-79254 GCA_011799765.1 Nymphaea thermarum
GACGGTAAACTAAACCTTCATAAGTGAGTTGGGCAACTCTAGATAGCAGAGCTACTATTATATATAATAATAATAATAATAATAATAATAATAATAATAATAATAATAATAATAATAATAATAATAGCTCTTCAATTTAGAGTCGTAAGACGAAGTCAAAAATTTTTTATGAGAAGGACCAAATTAAAATTTTTAGATTTTGATAATGACCGAAATATAATTTTTTTTAAATTTTTATATAAGACAAATGAATTTTTCTAAAATTTACATGCAAATTTTTTTAAAAAAAATTGAGGTGGGGCAAGAGCTCATGCGGGCCCCCCTTGGCTTCGCCCCTAAGAGTCGCCCAGCTCACTTATAAAGGTTTGTGTGTGTGTGTGTGTGTGTGAAAGAAAGTTTGTGTGTGTGTGTGAAAGAAAATATGTCATATCCCAAATGATGTTGGATGGTTAAAAATCAATCCTCTATTGCTAAAAAGTAATCACCATAAAGTAAACAACTTTTGGTGCAACAATGGTTGATGGTGCTTTTAACAACATGCTTTTAATTTTTAACTATGATAACATGCACTTATATGCAATGTACATTTGTGTGTTTGTTTAAAGTTACCGTATGTGAGATGTTGTTGGATTGTTAAAAACCTAGAATATGTTGGTAGAAAACATTCACCACAAATAGAGCTTCCGGTAGATCCGAAACCTCCTACTCATATATGTGTGTATAAAAAATAGGTTCGGTGATTAGTTGTTATGAGAACTAAAGGGCTAGGCCGATTGCTTTCTAGGCCCATGAGATGTGTCCCTTAGCTGATGTTGGATTGGACTCGTGAAAACCAAACTCAGCCCCACGTTTCTGCTGTTGTTGTCTCGTACTTTAACGGGCAAAAGCTTTGATACGAATCTTTGGAATGAGATGGAGGAAGCAATCTTGTTGACAAAATTGTAACATTGGTTGGTAGCTGAAATGATGTTAACATATGAGATATGCTCGACGACGAGGCGTTTTTGTTTATAATCAGGGAGCGGAGTCAGAAATTTTTCATGTCGATTTATAGTTCCAAAATTTTAACAGTTAATTTTTCAAAAATTTTATGTAGGATAAATGAAATTAAATTTACTTATAATTTTTTATTTTTTTGAAGAGAAGGGAGGGGGGTGCTGCTAGAACCCCTGCCTGGCTGCCTCCTCTTTTATATTTTTCATTCATCTTTCAGTAATTTTAATTGCTATAAAAATACAAAACAAGAAAATTGGTAGTTGACACGGCCGATAAAGACTAGCATAGCTTTTGACAAGACTGAGAAGACACTTTGACAAGACTGAGAAGACGGTCTTTTCGTACCTAAGAAATGTTGGTGCCACAGTCCGTGTGCGCTCGTATGTGTTCCGTCCCTATTCTAATTCTTGAGATTACGAGAACAAGGGTTGGGTGGTAGCTTCAATACATCTTCAAATATTTTGGATAATTATCAACCGACTACTAAAAGTCAAGACATATGTTGATTTGACAACATCCAAACGTTCTTTTGAGGTAAATAGCAGGTCAACAACCCACCACTAGAAAAATATTGAAAGTTCCCTTCATCGCTCGCGTCTCTAGAGTCCTGAGTTGTGTCGGCAATTGAGTGAAATATGATACTGTACCCTTCAACTTGAGTGTATTGATTATATTTTTTACGGTCTAAAAGAATAATATTCATAGGAATCAAACACGTGACGTGCCTTTTAAATGTTCACTTACTCGACCAGCTATGCTAGTTCCTTTGAGGCAAAAAACTAAAGTTAACTTTTTCTGATCTTCCTTCCATCAAACCGCCTGTTTTTTTTTTTTTTTTGAAATTTTATGAGAAAATAAAAAATGCAAAAATAATAGAGAAATTTTTTGGTGCCCACTTTGATGATTTGGAGATAATTGCAAAAGACGCTTAAATTGTTGCCAGTCAATACAGAAAGACAACCAGACTACCAGTTCCTTTCTATCGTGTCTTAACATGTCAAAATATTTTGACATTTTAACCCATAAAAGAAATCTACTAACCAAAATTCAATTCAAACATAAATATGAAAATGTAAGTATTTCAGATATGGTTCGGGTGAGCCCAGCCGCTCGAGTGAAAGTCAAAGCCTCCTATCCCTTCTCCCATCTCTCAAAGTCCGGGTTAAATATAATTAAAATTGTAAAGTCCGGGTTAAATATAATTAAAATTGTTGATAGAAGGTGGTACTGAACATGCTTATAATGGGACATTTCAATCACCTAATTTGTGGACGTCTCAAGCACAAAAGATTCCGAGGGGAAATCTAGATCCGTTCTATACTGGACCGCTAACAGCTATCCAGTTGACTTGCAGCACCAAACTCATCTTTTCTATGGATTGTTTCTTCTACTTTTGTTGGAACCCCCATCTTTTATCCAAATTGTAAGGATAGGGAAATAGGATATTGAGATCCACGCAGATGGATCCAGATAGAACCAGACCTAGTAATGGGATCTAGATCCACCAATCCATTTGTCCAGTATCATAATGTCAACCCAAATAATTGACCCTTAGCTGGATTTGGTTGAGTGAAAATAAAGCTTTAGAACTGTTTAGGTGACATCTTCGGGTAAGCGAGAGGTCAATCCCACTGACCGAAGGCCCCCCCATTCCCTCGCATCCTACCGCCTTAAGACACATGAATATAATGCCCACAATAATCGAACTAGAGACCTGCCTTTGACAAGCCTCTAGCCCGACCAGCTATGCTATGCCCCTTGAGAAGTTTGGGTGACATCTACAACTTACAGCATTTTGCCTCCAAAAAAAAGCCGGTTTAGGCGTGTTTGGGAAATTTTGGAACTGGGTTTATCACAATCCTAGTTTGATAAAACTTATTTTCTGTAAGGGGGGCTTCAAGAACCTGGCAGCTCTCCCATCCCGTGGCCTAAGATCTTAATAGTAAATATGTATTCTTTATTAAATATTTTTCATTATTCAAAATAAAAACAGGGTTTTAAAAAAATTGAAAACCCGATTTTATAAATTGTCATTCAGACAATAGTTACAAAAAATGCATTTTTTTGAAAAAAAAAACATGAAAAAATGATCAATGAAATGGCCGTTTAAAAGTTAAAAAACACGTTTTAAAAAAAACGTTAAAACTGAAAAAAAAACACATTTTTAACATTTTTTCGTGTTTTTTTCACTTTTTCATTTTTTCAGTTTTTTAATGTCAAACTGTTTTTTAATTTTCTATTTTTTTATTTGTTGCAAATTTACTTATCGTATGATGTTTGTGTTATTAGTTTCTTACTTATTTTATTTTTCTTCTATTTTTAGTTTTTAATTTTTTAAAAATAAAATTACCATACTTTTTTCATATTTTGCTCGTTTTTTTCAAGTTCGTCATATTATACTCGAGAAAAACCACGTCGTTTAAAACGGCGAGACATTATTTGTCTCAAACTATGCCATTGTGTCATCCCAACACAACTTTTAGTTGGTCTTCAATCGACTGGATTGACAATTAAATAGGATTCAACTTGATCCTAACATCAAAAAATTGAATAGGATTCAACTTGATCCTAACATCAAAATTTAGCGATGCCTCCCATTTCCTGCCCAATTATTAGACCAACTTGTTATATCTCGATCATTCTCAGCCCTCAAGACTTGTGAAACCAATTTTCCTGTGTTTCATCATATTCTAAAGGAAACTATACAAAGATAAAGTTATATTAGGAAAATTTATTAGGCGCATGTGGGTGGATGAAACTTTATGCGTTTGGAAGTAACAGATGCCACGGACGACAGTGAGGATACAAGATCTACTTGGATTTGGCATAAGTAAGGATGTCAATGTATTTCATTTGAATTCGATATCCGAATGAATTCAAAAAAAAAGAAATATGAAAAAAAAATATTTGATTAAAAATCGGTGGATTTTAGAAATTCCATCGAATCATATTCAAATATACATAAGTGTCAGCTCAAAATGGGATAGAGGTTCAATACACAATGACTGAAGCCAACTTGGGTTGGTTAATCCGATCAGTTCATCGATGGTCAGCAAAAAATCCGATTCGTGCTGATTCTTCCCCCAACTAACAAAGAGATCTTGGTAGGTTGAAAAGGGGGGGAATGGCCTGACCAGTGCCTAGCCAGGCCGGGAGAACAAAAAAAGAACCTTTCGAATGGAACGGGGCTAAGTGATCTGCCGAAGCTGTGGGATGTCATTCAAATGATTGATTTGAGGGATCGTCTGGGACAGAAGAAGGGTCACAGTCAACTCAATCACTCGTCTATCACCCCGCCAGTGTCAATGTCGGCAGTTACGACCCGAGACGGGCTTCATGTGTATGGGTCCAGTTGAAAACTGATATTTTCAACGCTCTTACCCTTTCAACCCGCATCACATCACTTCACGAGTGTAGTCTGTTTAATTTGTTGTTGTTTCGGATCAGATTCTGTATCGTTTTAGAATAAATTGCAACAACTAAATTACCTTCAAATTTTCTTTCAACTGTAACTAATTTGTGTTTAAAACAGATTAACAATTTTAAAAAAACCTTTAAGACCTTTTTTTGTTTAATATATATTAGCAAGGAACTGATATCCAGTAGTTTCAATAAGCTAGAGGCAAATAATGTTTCACACAAATGGGTAGGGATAATATATCCAATTTGGAGAACTGTTCCGAAAACATTGGACAAGGAAAAAAAAATTGAACCAACTAAGAAATCTGAACGTATTCGAACTTAAAAAATGACATCCAAATGGGTTCATATTAAGATTTTGATATTCATAAAATATCAGACCAGGTTCTGATTGGGATTCAGATCGGATTTAGTACTTTTTAAATAAATATCCTATATCTAATGCTTTTACATTAAGAAAGTCAGCCGGATTTGGTTTAAAATTTGAATTCAGATTTAGATTGTAAAATCAGATTTCAGATTCGGTTATGGCTTTTCTTCATTCGCATTCGAATATGAATATGTAACTAAACATCCAAATAAAGCAGATATGGTTGAGAATTTTGAGTCCAATAGTTGTTTTTGATTTGGAGCAATATTGTAATCAGAATCGGCTTCAATCAGCACCCAGTTCAGATTGAATTCATGGCGGCAGAACTATTCGACTCAACCGCTGGTTCAAGGCTGACATTTTCAATTGTTTTTAGTTAATTTAAAAATATCTCTAAGTGTTTTCTTATTTTTAATCATTTATATATTTTTTTGCACTTGTTTTGTTCAGAAAATTAGTTCTAATTTTTGCCAATTCAGTACTGAATCAGTAGCTTGACTGGTTGAATTTTTGCAACATTGCTCAATTTGGCCTCAATAATCATTAAAGTTAGTTCTTTCTCTTATATAGACGATTTAAGTTTCATTTCTTAATGTCAAGAGCTGGACACCCACAACTAACCTTGGCATGAGGGACACGCGTGACATACAAGGAAATGTCATACATAGAAACATTTGATAATGGAAATCACTTAGTTACCTTTCTCAACCTAGACGTTAACATTGTAAACGTTAACATTAGAAACCTTGAGAATTAATTGTATATATTTCGTTGTACACTTTTTTGTAAGTAATTTAAATTAGAATAATGTTTTCTTGTACTGCCACTCTCGTTCTCTCACATGCTTGGCTTTTAACATGGTATCAAAGCATGAACATCGAAGGAGCAAAAATGAGCAATGCACTTCATGGCGACTCCATCGGTTCAGATTCATACCAGGTGATGTCTAATCCTTTTTACATTCACCATTCAGATAACCCTGGAAATATGTTGGTGTCGCAACCTCTCAATGAGGACAGCTATGGTACATGGAGTAGGGCCATGTCAATGGATATTTCAGCAAAAAACAAGACTGGTTTCATCGATGGTTCAATTACGGAACCTGTACCCATTGTATCCTCATTGGGTTCGATGTAACCATCTTGTGTTATCATGGATTTTAAATTCCATTAACAAACATATTGCAAACAACATTATTTATGCTACCACAGCAAGAGAGGTTTGGCAAGATCTAAAAGAAAGGTTTACTCAAAGTTTTGCCACTAGGATATATGAAATCCAAAGTTCCATCTCTCGTTTACAGCAAGAGACTATGTCGGTGACTTCATATTTCACAAAAATGAAAGCTTTGTGGGATGAATTGGGTTCATAATCCCCTCTTCCTGAATGCTGTGTGGGGTGATGAGGGTCTATGCAGATCATATTCAAAGGGAAAAAATTATTCAATTTTTTATGGGGTTAAATGACTCCTACAATGCCATTAGAGGACAAATTCTTCTCTTAGACCCTTTGCCAAGTGTGATGAAAATTTATGTGTTAATCTTGCAAGAAGAAAAGCAATAGGAAGCTAGGATCTTGAGCACACCAAATAAAGGGACTGTTGCATTAGCCGTTTCACAAACAAACCACGACAAGGTTGCAAACCGCGATACCACCAATTTCTGATTTCAGAAAGGTCGAGGAAGTCGGCAATCTAAACCTATATGCAGTCATTGTCGTGGCATACGTCATGTCAAAGAAAAATGTTTTAAGATCATCGGATATCCACCAGGACATCGATTCTATGATCCAAACTTTAAACCTGTTGTGGCAGCCAATGTTACATCAAATCAAACGGCACCAAGTTTGCATATGGCATCCAACGACAGCATACATGGGCCAAATATCAATGGACAAAATCTTAAAGAGGCAGCCCCAGCTTTTACAATGGAGGAGTACCACAAACCACTATCACTTGTCAAAAATCAGACACCAAATGTCAACTTTGCAGGTAACGCTACCACTTCAAAACTTGAATACTCTCCTTGGATCATTGACTTAGGAGCAAGTCAGCACATATGTGCTGATCGATCTATTCTCAAAGACATAAGACCATGTGATACACCGGTGACACTACCAAATGGTAAGGTAGTTTCTGTTTGTCATCTCGGTAAGGTGTCGCTACCTAATTTTGATATTAACAATGTGTTAAATATCCCATCATTCAAGGAGAATTTCTTATCTGTTAGCAAGCGAACTAAAAGCATGAATTGCTCCACGTTTTTTCCTAATTACTATGTTATGCAAGACCTAGCGTCAAAGACGATGATTGGTTGAGGTGATGTAAGGGGAGGATTGTATATGCTTCGGTGAGAGACCACAATGGAACAAAACTCCTGCTTAGTTGTTTCCAGCCACGAGCTTTGGCACAAAAGGCTAGGACATCCCTCTCTGATGCGTTTAAAATTAGTTAATGATTATTTAGATTTGAATCTTGAATTGAATGAATATTTTGTGTGTGATGCATGTCATTGTGCTAAAACAGACTCGTTTAAAGTTTGATTTAAGTGAGACTTTGTCTACTCACTCTTTTGACTTAATACATTATGATATTTGGTGGTCGTATGCCCAAGCTTCTCTATCCGGTGCACATTATTTTTTAAGTATTGTAGATGACTTCTCTCATGCAACATGGATTTTCCTTATGAGACACAAATACGAAACTTTGCGTGTCATTAAAAATTTCTTTTTCATGATCTAAACTCCATTTGATTGTCAAATAAAATTTTACGTTCCGATAACGGAACTGAATTTTTTTCTCAAGAAATGAAGGAATTTCTATGCCAACAAGGGACCGTTCACCAACAAAGTTGTGTGAGAACACCACAACAAAATGGTGTTGACGGAACTGAATTTTTTTCTCAAGAAATGAAGGAATTTCTATGCCAACAAGGGACCGTTCACCAACAAAGTTGTGTGAGAACACCACAACAAAATGGTGTTGTGGAACGTAAACACCAGCACCTACTTGAGGTAGCTAGAGCATTACGGTTTGAATCAAATCTTCATCTTCGTTTTTGGGGAGAATGCGTCTTGACTGCAACCTACTTAATTAATCGTATTTCAACACCCAACACAAATGAAAAAACGCCTTTTGAAATTCTTTTTAAAAGAAAACATTCTTCCAAACACCTTCGTACTTTTGGCTCTCTTTGTTATGCTACCAAAATAAGTCCAACAAGGATAAATTTGAGTTCATAGCATATAAATGTATTTTTATTGGTTATCCGGATGGAAAAAAAGGCCAACAACGTGTATGATTTAGAATCTCATAAATTTTTTATTAATAGAGATGTATTCTACGAGAATATATTTCCTTTTCATAAAGCAAAGAACTGTGAGAGATAATTCGTCCTCCCTGTGCCTTGTGATTTAGACGAAGATGCGGATGACCAACTTTCAAACTTACGAAACAACTATAACACACCATTTGATAGTGACCAAACCGATCCACAAGATCCAAAAAACCACCAAAATAACAGTTTAGATAGTAGACCAAACTTAGTTGAAAACACTTCCCGTCGACAGGTTCTAGATGTCGAAAGAAATGAGATACAAATTGCTCCACCAGAATCAGATACCTCCAATGTCGAGCCGATTAGGAGGTCCACCATTCGAAAGTCTGTTCCATGGCTGAAAGATTTCTATTGTTTTCTTGTTCCATCATCATCAACTAATCACGTCTACACAACGGGACAAAAGAAAAGAACCAGGTATCCTATATCAAGTTACACCTCTTTTCAACATTTTTCTACCAAACATACTATTCTTCTCACATCCTTAGTGTCAATCCAACACAAAAAATGGCGGGAGGCGATGGATGCTGAAATTCGAGCTTTACAGGATAATAAAACATGGACTATAACTGCCTTACCAAAAGGAGTCAAGGCAATCAGATGCAAATGGGTATACAAAATCAAGTACAAGTCCGATTGATCCACAGAACGTTACAAGGCCAGGTTGGTTGCCAACGGTTATTCACAACAAGATGGGCTAGACTTTAATGAGACCTTTGCCTCAGTCGCAAAAATGATAACGGTACGCACACTATTCGCAATTGATGCTAACTAGGATTGGATTATTTGTCAGTTGGATGTCAACAATGCATTCCTACATGGAGACCTACATGAAGAAGTATATATGCAAGTGCCTCAAGGATATGCTAAATAGGGGGAGCATCAGGTCTACAAATTACATAAGTCCATATATGGACTAAAGTAGTCTCCCAGGAATTGGTTCCACAAATTATCAATGGCTCTTGAAGAATTCGGATTGACTCAATCAAAAGCCGATCACTCTTTGTTTACATATAAAAGAAAAACTATATTCCTTGTTGTTCTAGTATATGTTGATGATTTACTTATTGCAGGGAACAAAGAAGATGCCATTGAAAATTTTAAGCAATTTCTTTGTCCAAAATTCTTCATGAAAGACTTAGGTAAGCCAAAGTACTTTTTGGGGATTGAAATTGCTCAATTCAACCAAGGTATCTATTTATCGCAATAGAAATATGCATTGGATATCATACATGAGGCGGGCCTACTTGGACCAAAACCGATGGAATTTCCAATGGAGCAACAACACGGATTAGAAGTTGATCAAGGAGAGCTCACTAAAAATCCTACATATTATCGCCGTTTAGTTGAAAGATCGATTTATCTCAGTATTACACGGCCCAACATACAATTTGCAATCCATATGTTAAGCTGCTTCATGCAACAGCCACGTCTCCCACATCTTCATGCAGCTCTCAGGGTCGTTCATTATCTCAAGCTCAATCCAGGCCAAGGGATTATGATGAGCAAATACAACAACATGCAACTAAGTGTGTTTTGTGACTCTGATTGGGCAGCATGTTAGCAAACGGGACGTTCAGTCACTGGCTACTGTGTGTTCCTCAGTTAAGTTCCTATTTCATGGAAGACTAAGATACAACAAACAGTCTCTAGATCTTCTGCAGAAGCTGAATACAGAGCAATGGCGAATGTGGTATGTGAAGTAACTTGGTTAAGGAACTTGTTGGATGATTTCCAAGTAATTCATACTTCTCCCATTACAGTTTATTGTGATAATCAAGCAGCCTTACATATTGCGGCAAACCCAGTCTTTCATGAGCATACAAAGCATATTGAACTGAATTGCCATGTTGTTTGCGAGAAACTCCTACAAGGCACAATTCGGACATGTTATGTTAGAAGCAAAGACCAACTCACAGATTTATTTACTAAAGCTCTAAGATGAGAAGCGTTTCAACATCTTTTAAGCAAACTGGGCATTAAAAATCTTTACGCTCCAGTTTGAGGGGGAGTGTCAAGAGCTGGACAACCACAACTAACCGTTGGCATGAGACACCCACACATGCCGTTGTCAAGAGCTGGACACACATGGCTGACCGTTGGCATGAGGGACACGCGTGACATACAAGGAAATGTCATACATAGAAACATTTGATAATGGAAATCACTTAGTTACCTTTCTCAACCTAGACATTAACAGTGTAAACGTTAACATTAGAAACGTTGAGAATTAATTGTATATATTTCGTTGTACACTTTTTTGTAAGTAATTCAAATTACAACAGTGTTTTCTTGTATTGCCACTCTCGTTCTCTCACGATGCTTGGCTTTTAACACTTAAAAATAATCAGGAAAATATTATGGGAGAAAGCTGGAACGGCTGCTAACTCATGCATCCACGGAGCCGGAAATTTTGGGCTGTGGCACTATTTTAAAAAATTTCATGTTTTAAGAGGCACCTAATGACATAAATAAGTAAATTAAAGGCACCTATATGAAAATAATGAAAGTTACCAGCCCCTATGCGGCTACTGCTTGCAAGCGAAGTACACCTAAAAAAAAGGAAAGAAAAAGATCCCTCAACCAAATGAGGAAGAAAATTTATCTTGTGTGCATATGGAAGCTCTTGTGAAAGCCAAAGAATATGTCAAAGTTAGATCGTGAGAGGCGTGTTTGATAGCAAACAAGTGCCTTGGGACATCACCATCTTTCGCTGTATATTCCCATCATAAATATCAGGCAAGAGAGAATATGTAGGATATTGAGAGTTCTTCTCATTCAATACCACCTGAAATACGCATCACATGTCTGTATTACTGAGATCGAACGATGGAAACGAGAAGGTTTTGTCCTTCAGACAGCACGAAGAATACTTGGTACTCCCTCTCTTATATATATATATATATATATATATATATATATATATATATATATATATATATATATATATATATATATATATATATATATATATATGAGGTGAAATCCTGTAGCCATCCCAATATCTAGTTGATCATGACTGCTCGATGCATTGTGTGACTAAACAGATCACCTCATGCATTATGATGTTGCAGAAGAGTTTGTTTGTCCAAACCTGAAAAGAGAAATCTAATATAGGCAGAGGCAAGTAGGGTGGCAGCAGGGACAGAGTCAGGATTTTCCGCAAGGGTAGGCCAAATGGGGACTGGGTTTTGTGGGTTGGATTTGGGTAGGACCAAAGTGAACTTATATTCAAAAAATACATTGAAACAAAAAAAAAATCAATTTGTACACTTTTTTTGTTAATTTGGTTGGGTGGGGCCATGGCCTAGGCGGGCCCCCCCTCTCTCCGCCCCTGGGTGGCAGAGGCCATGGCGCCCTGCTCACGTTTTTAGAAAATGAAAATTTTATTTATAAATCTTAAAAATTTTAGCTAACCTATATAAAATTTTTGAAAAATTATATTTCGACTTCTGTAGTGAAAAATTCCAACCTTTACCCCTATTTGTATATAGTTTGGGTAAAAGACTAAAAAAAAAAGTTAGGACAGCCAAAGTAAGACAAAGTATAAAACATTTTTACAGAGAGGCAATAAAACATATGAGAGTATTGGAGAGAGAGTGTTTTCCCATGAGCAAGAAAAGTATTTTATTCTACTGCCTGGCTGAGAAATGAAGCCTCTATTAGGTTTACTTTCGCTGCCTTGAAGTGATGTCACTGCTTCACTTCAACTTAGATATAGGTGCCCCGGCCCCTTTTTTACAATATAGAGAATTGATCACAGGGAAACTCAAAACAGATATTGGCCATCTACTAGAACATGCAATACCTGTTGTGTCAACTCTTATTTTGAGAGCATGTGTGTGTTACTCTTACACAAGAAGGCAATACAAGGGAGACGGAATGTAAAACTATATATATATATATATATATATATATATATATATATATATATATATATATATATATAGAGAGAGAGAGAGAGAGAGAGAGAGAGAGAGAGAAATAGAGAGATTTGGACTTAAGAACATACTTAATGCACTTTACGTGCTTTATTTATGGAATTGGGACTAGAACACACCAATCAATCCAGGAAGACACACCATGGACTTGCCCTTAACATTCTCAGCAGATATTTTATTTTGGACCTATAAAGACCAACACATCACAAACAAAAAGGCACAACAAACACAAACAAAGACTGCAACAAGTATCAAGACAAGAAGAGAAAAGTAAATTAATTTTCTTTCCATGAGCCCAAAGAGATTGGATTTGGCATGTTGATGAGGGACAAACCAATTGGATGAACGTTGTGGCCACCAAATGAAAATTTTAGAACTCATATTGAGTTCACCCTTTGGCACCTGAAGCCTTAAAATAAAGGAGAAAACAAACACAAGGTATGCACACTACGAATGCATCCACAAAGTGCTTTCTCTCATTATTTCTTCATGCTTTTTTTGAGGGAGTACATTAAGTAAACAAGGGAGTATATGTAGCTTTTGACAAAAGTACATATAACCACCAAAACGGTGGAGCTTTGCAGTATTCTTTAAGCTAGTGATAAATTTCCTTCAAAGGTGAAAGTCGGCCTAACAAAAAGAAAAAACAGTAACTGAAAGAAAAAATCAAAGAGAAAGCGCCAAAAGGGCCAAATGAAAGAAGAGATGACAGAGAAAAACAAGAAAGAGAATCTACCTAGATGACCAAAGATTGTTTGGATTAGAGTTCTCTTGCATTTGAATAGAAAATCTCCCACATCTATGTGATACTCGTTCAATGACTGCTTCTCTACAAGATCTATGTGAGATTAAGAATGATTCCTCCAAGTTCATGTCATAGGAACAGAGGGAAATTCCCTTAGGAACCTGACCACATCAATTAGCTAGAGAAAGTTCTAACATTCAAAAGATCTTAAACAACAAAGACATACTTCTATGGGATACTAGATTTGAAATGTGTGACACTTTGATATTTCATGCAAATTTCTTAAGAAGCTTTCAAAGCCATGTTCCAACTAGGGGCATCTTGTATTGGAACAATGTTTTGATCAGAAAAGAAGGATCTCTTACAATGTTAAAACAGTTTTCAAACTAAGGCATCTTTTTTGAGGCACCAAACCCATTGTCCTCATGCTCCATATTCTAAGCATCAGTTTATAAGAACCTTTAAAATACCAGGAGCTGTTTCTTAAATTGGGGCATTTCCTTTATTTTTGAAAGTTTGATATAATTTCTTTGCCACTAAGTCCGGGTTTCATTAGCTTAGTATAAGAAAGGGGCATGTGCAAACACCCCAAATTTTTTACTTGATCAAATTAAGAGTTCACCCCCTCCTTGTCTTTGAATTACTTTTCAAAAGCATTTCAAACGTGATGGTTGTACATCTGAACTAGGTCCAAACCTTTTCCATTTTGACACCAAGCATGAGTCCAAAAAAACTAGAGCTTGCTAGGTTGCTGCAACCTTGTCAAATGACTTTTTTAGCCCTGAACTTCATAAAAGCTCAAAACTTAGTAAATTTTCTAAAAAACCAGCACAATTAACACAATTTCACCTTTACAATTCCTCAAAAATCATTAGAGTTGGCTCACTAGATTTTGCTTTGCTCAAACTAGCTCACTTTAACCCAAATCAGCTCACCAAACTAAGTTACATGTCATTTTCGATTCACCGTGATATCCTCAGGCCTAACCCTAGCTTAAGTTAGGATCACCTCGGTGAAAACTAACTTAAACCCAAATGATTTGGAGTTTAGGATCTAGAATTCAGTTCTAGAGACAGATGTCTGATTGCACTTGGTCACTCTTTAGTTTATCCTATTTGATAGGATTCAAGCTCAATCTATGCTCAACCAGAACTAGTCAGATCAAACCAAGCTGGAATCATGCTCATCACATTCAGGTTTATGTCTTCTTAGCTCGATTTGAGTCATTCTGATCAGATTGAGCACAATTGTATTTCTACAAATTCACTAAGCTTTCTTCAGTTCCAGACATTTCACCAAACACTCAGCCCATCTTATGAGCACAATTCTAATCGATTTTGGTGTGAATTTTCAATTTCTTGATTACCTAAGATTAGATACACTTCATTAGAGTATTTCTCTGCTTTAATTGAAGTTGGCATGCCCATAGTCATGCTTTTCCTAAGTTCTATACTACGTAAACTAAGTATAGGTCATGCATGAACCTAGGACCTGACACTGAACCAATTAAGCTCATGCCTAATTGAGTCTAGGCTGGACCTGGAACATCACTTGGCTGGAGCCAATGTGAATCAGACTTAGAAAATCCCACGCCTAACCAAACTTAGGCTGACTTAGAACCTGGCATGGTCAGGGTCATCACAACCTGAACCCAGTAGGTCCAACACCACCTAGACTGAACCTGGCTTCCAAATTAATAGTATGCATCTATTCATATGCACGTCTTCATTGTAGAACCTTGAACTCAAATCTCAGATCCAAATCAGATACCATATCCATGATTTATTTTTCTACAACTTTCATTGAATCTAGATCATGCCCTGGATCTCATAATTGGATCCCAATCAAAGGTCTAGATATATTGAATATAGACATATTCATTTTTGGCGCCACATATGTGCATCACATTTTATTTTATTTTCACTGTAAGGTTTTGTGCACCACATTAAATATGATGTTTTCCTCAATTCCACTTCAAATCTTCAATGTGAAAAGCCTTCAATTTTTTCCAAAATCATCCAATTTTATACTAGTAATTGTTTTGAAGGATCAAACTTTGTTTTCCAGCCATAATTTATACAAAATGTCTCTATTTCATGAAATATGCTCATATGTGGCCGAATGTGTTTTCATGTATCACTTTCAGCAAAAGTTTAGTTTTGTATCTATTGTGGAGAAGTTTTCTCCTCTCATTGGGAGACTATTAATAGACAAATTTGGATGGAGATCAAAGCATCAAATTCCAAGGTATTCTAGAGCTTAAAACTAGGAACAAGTGGAGAAAACTCCCTCCTAGTTGTGGGCTAACTTGGTCTTTAGCGAAAGGACCTTTTGGTCAAAATTTTGAGGTCTGGTTTGGGCTTGATTTTAGAAATTTAGGTCAGGTTTGTGGCTCATGTTATGGTAGTGATAAGCCACCCTTCCCTGCCATAAGCTTCTCAAAGCTAAATCTTAAATAGACATTAGTGAGTCAGGTTTCTTTTTTCATTTATTTCTTTTCTTGTGTTTGTTTTCCTGTTTTGCTTAGATTGGTTTCTCATATTTTTGCTTTCTTGCTTGCTTAGTGTAGCTTTCCTTTCTCTGTCTAGGATAGATTTCTTTTTTGCTTAATTCCTATGCCCAGGCTAGATTGCTTATGTTTTCTTAGTTAAAATTTAAATTTCATGTGAGGTTGGGTATGCCTCCTTCATTTTCTTTTTTTTTTCATTTCAATACTGAGTTATATTCTTATTGCGTTTTACATGCATATAGTTTCACTTCTTTATCTATTATTTTGAACTAGGCATGCATGAGCACTACATTTTGAGCAAGTACTATGATCTACATATTTATACCTCACACAACACAGCCTAACTGGAAGTTAAGCTAAATAAAATTAATATTGGTCTTTGATGGTAGTTTGGACATACAAAAACCTTAATTTGACTTAATTTCTCATTGAGTACACTTTAGAAGTGCAGACTTGATTGATTACAATATGTTCAAACTAGATTTTGACCCCTAACTAAGGGTGACCAATGGATGGGTAGCTTCCTACCATTTGGCATGATCAAGACCCATGGCTGAATCAAGGACAAGGTAGCCTTGAGTGAAATGGCCCCATTGTTGTTGGGCTTAGGGCATATGTTTCAGACCACTCTAGAGTACATAGCTTGTGCTCCACAACGACCCCTTCGGATTGGAACTCATGGACCTATGTTTGCATCCCAAAATTTTTGGTATTTGGAGTGCTAGAAAAATGAAGTTTTGTTTTGAAATAAGAAAGAAAGGGACTCGCCCGTCGGTACGAGGATCGACCGTTCCCGGCGCCTTTACCGGGGGTAACCAACCCAAGGACTATGTTTATCATTGATGCATTTCGTTTTAACTTAAACATCTTTTTGATTCTATATACGGTGTAGAAAATATTGAAAGTTTGATGTTTCAAACTTTTGAAAAGATTCTTGAAGAATTGCTTGAGAATATGAAATATTTTGAGAAAAACTAGAATTGAGAAATCTTTGTAAATATCATTTGAAAAACTTGAAAATCATTTTAGTGTTCTCTTAAGACTTTAAGTAGGTTTGAGATTTTGCTCTAATTCGGTTACCACCTAGTTAGAGCTCCATCCCATCTTGCTTAAACTCTTTTGGAGATGTGCTTGTGATCATAAGTGAAATAAAGTGAGTGAGAATGCATGGATGCATTTGCCCTATATGATTGAAAGAATGTAAAACATTCCTACCACAACATTCAACTAAAGTCATTCCTATCACAACATACATCTAAGATTTTGTTGTTATAATGATTGTATATAAGAAGGAAAAGTTTTTTGAAAAGGGATAAGGATTGTAGACCATCAAGCATGATTCCAATATTGAGTCATTACTTGGTTTGTGGTCTTTAATGAAGTTGGTAAATAGAAAGTTCGTGAGAGGAGAATGTTAAAAAGAATACAAGAGATAAAACACTCTTATGAAAAGAAAGAGAGAGAGAGAGATAGAGAAAGACATGCATACATATGTACATACCATCACATATACACATATATGAAACCTTTAGAGAAAATGATGTATTGATTTGAAGAGAAAGAGAAATTTTAGAAGAAAAGAAGAATATCATATGTATATATGGGTTTGAGAGGATAAATATTTGAAAGAGAGGAAATGAAGCACATGTACATACGTATTTATGCACATATGAAAATTTATAAAATGGAAAGTGAAAGCATAGAGAGAGAAAGATGGGGGGGTCATCATGTTGGCATAGATGTATATGATATGTATATACATTCATACCTTCACAAGAGTAGAAATCAAGGAACAACTTAAAATTACCAACTTCAAGTTTAATGTGGGCCGGAGGGGAGCTTGGACTCATGCAAGAGTTTAAGCTAAGTCTCTAAGGCCATGTTAGAAGATTTCTTTTTCAAAATGTTTTGGAAAATATGATTTATATAAGCATAGAATGTTATTATTTAGTTTGTTGTAAGAGATATATTTCTTCCA
>JAANDH010000579.1:80190-145934 GCA_011799765.1 Nymphaea thermarum
TCTATTTGGATCTGAACTTGGGTTTTGGATCTGAAAGTAGTATTTCAGATTTAATTTGGATCTAAAATTTGTATTTTGGATTTAATTTGGATCTAAAATTTGTATTTTGGATTTAATTTGGATCTAAGAGTTGCATTTTGGATTTGAATCTTGTGCTTAAATTTGAATTTCGCACTTGGATAAAACATCATAGTCTTTTAAAAAAAATTTGGGGTGATTACAACCTACCTTTGCTGTTACGAGAATTGGCGGAGACAACGCCTTGGGTGGTACTCTACTGTGAAATAAGGGCCCAAGAGTGGACAACCTCTATCTGGGTTGTGTGTGTATTTTGATTTGACGATGTCTCTATTGAAGAAATCTCATATGATGTTTTCTTCGTCAACTTCCTTCATTTTTCCTCGATAATGTTTCGCATTGAACAATCTTTTGTTGGGATTCTTAAAATGACTAGATTGCGGTCATGCATGCTTGTAGAACCAACACTGTATGGTGAAGATGCACCCTTCAATGTAATTCGCATCTTTGATTGAAAAGTTGGACAACCCTCCAAGTAGGAGGGTAAGAACTACCATGGCGATTGATCGATGGCGGACCTTAATGTATCTCCATTTTCTAAAGACGCGAGCAACCCTGAGATCCATGTTTTTCTCATTATTGTAGAAGAAGATAAGTCCAACGATACACGTCGTCATTGAGTTCCTATGCTTGTCAAAAGTCTTGTCAGATAAGGTGGTTGGATCGACATATTCAGAGAGTTTCTTGTTGATGCTCTCCAATTGAATGAATTGATGTTCATCTTGTTCCTCAAGTGACCAACTCCTTTTTCTAGTGATGTTCTGCGTCACCTCGAAAATTTTGACTTCTTGGTGAAGAACTAACTTTCAATCCGGGCTCTAGGACCGTCTTCCGGCTCAGGGAGTTCTATAATGTTGGGAAAACTCATCAAGGGTATGCAAACCAAAACATGTTGGTTCTTGGATTCCACCTTTCTGCAATTGCATGGTCCAAACTACCATTGATAGGTTGGGTCGCCAAGCTTACTGCTTCTCCAAGCCCACAATTCTCAAGTGGTTTGGAAACATACATCTAAAGGTGGGGTACCGTGGCAAGTACCATTGTGGTAGGTAGACTCCGGTTGGTATGGTTTGAAGCCTGCGTCGGCCTTGGCATTCACCAAAGAGACTGTGATCATAAGGAAAGATAGTGTTAGAATCTAAAGAGTCCATCTGAACACAAGAAAGTTGACTCATTAAATAAGGGGGAAAAAATCCAAGATTTTTGTGAACATGGGCTACTATTTTGATCATTCACAAACTTGATATTGGCAAACTGTTAAACAACAAATTGGGTTGCTTTATTTACCAACATTTAATGATCCATAAATCTGATTTTAGGCTTTAATATTTATTATTACCATCTGGGGGGCACGTCTGATTGATATCATGTCCAGTTTGAATATGAGATCTATATGCTTTTTGTGGGCCTAGATTTGGATCTGGATATATATATATATATATATATATATATATATATATATATATATATATATATATATATATATATATATATATATATATATATATATATATATATATATATATATATATATATTGTGAGTGAGTGAGAAATAATTCCAAATGAAAAAGAATTGATCAGTTAGAAAAAACATGTCTATAGAGTATTTCATGGCCTACCAAAGGATGAGGTATCACACATGCCTGTTCTTTTTATCACATTTTTCTTCCTTGCAGGCTGCCACAGATTTCCTAAGGCAACATAAAAAGAAAAGTAAAAGTATCAAACGTTATCAATCGGTTTTAGAGTTGAATTGTCCCGGTTGACCGATTTATTTTGATAAATTATGGATCAGCAAAATTAATTACAAATATGTTTTCAAGGATTAATGAAAAAAATTTCTTGAAACTATTTTCCACAAGTTAAAAAATAATAGAATTCTTGATCGATCACCAAATCAAAATGATTTACCTATCGATTCGATTCGAGTAAGACCGATTCATCTCGGTTTTTGTAACTCGGAAAAATATTGTCAGGGAAGAAAAGTTACATTCGAAATGTGGAGAACTTTGTCTCACCAAGAGTCCGCTGGCTCATCGCCTCGTGTCAACATCTAGCCTTTCAGCTTAATATGAGAAGAGGATAAACCTCTCTCCACTCTGTCTGTCTCTCTCCCTCTCTCTGGGATTCCTGTAATCTAGGGTGTTTGAGCAAGGCTGACAATGGCGTCCACCATCGTCTTCTCATCTCCCATCTTCCGCTACTCACATTCACTCTCATTTTCCTCGACTCTCCATTACTCGGCAGGGAAGCGCAATTCTCGTCGGTCAATCTTGGCATTCTTCGGCGATAATGCTGCAGAGAAGTCGCGGGAGACGGCCCGCCTGGCGATGCAATGGGGGATCAATACAACTCTGCAGAACCTAATGAAGTGCGGGCCCCGTGCAGGCAAAAATTGCAGGAACGGAGCGCCAGCATGCGGATCAGACGAAGCCGACGAAGAAGAATTGGGTTATTAGTTCCTATGCCCTCTTTCTTAGGTCTTCTGTTGTTTGTGATGCCAATGATGGAAAAATATATGATTATGCGAGAACATCACTATCTACATAGCAATTTGATTGTCATATTATTATGACATTAGAAACAAATTTTGCTTGAAATATCTAAGTGCATATATTCTTAGTTTGTCTTGCTTATTTTAGCTTTCAAAACCTTCATAGCTATTCGTTTATGTTTTAAGAAGAAAAAAGAACCGTTAGTCCTATTATTTCTTGTCCATTCTAATGTTATTTACGTTTTCTAAAAGTTTTTTAACTCATCAAAATTCCAACCCAGCAGCCAATTCTTTGGAGAAGTCTTAAAAACCTTGACGAGAATGTTTGCAGTTACAAGCACATACAGCATATTTCTTGGAGAAAATGCAGCATAATTTCCATAGAATATGTTCAGTTTCATGTGATAGCTTGTGCTGCCTAAAACGTCTCATACTTTTATGATGATAATTTATCACTCTTACTGGTTAATATGGTTTACTAGTGAGATTGTTAGTTTGGATTTCCCAGTAGACGGTAGCATTTAAGTATTACTTTACTTTATATTGTTACAACTTACGAAGAAATGAAGATTCTTTTGACTGATATGGAAGTTGGTCCTTATGATTTTAAGTGAAGAAGTTGTCGCTTCATGCTTGGTCAGAGGTGGTTAAGATTTCAATAGGATGAATTTGGGCCACGCTCTTTATAGTTTGTATACGCCTTGCACCATGTTGTGACAACTCTTCCTGTGCTCTTTTTAACCATGCTCCATTCTAACAGAGTAGAGGTATTGCAATGGCGTCTGCAACCTGCTCTACCTTATTCGTGCTTTAGCCATCGACGGCTTTTTCTGCTGAGTGGTTCTATTCTGGCGACATCTGGGCTGACAGCGTTAGGAGTTTTGGCAGAGGAGCAGGAATCAAATGATGGTGACAATAATGGCATTTTTGGGGCCATCACATCATTCCTTGATCCAAATGAGACGACTAAATCGGGGAAAGTTTTACCAAAGAGTTATCTGAAGAGTGCACGGGAAGTTGTGAAAACCCTTCGGGAGTCACTGAAGGAAGAGTCAACAGACATGGCCAAGTTCAGAAAATCTGCAGATGCTGCAAAAGAATCAATTCGTGAGTACTTGGGTGGATGGCAAGGAAAGGAATCAGTTGCTAAGGAGGTACTTTATCTTTTGCTTTTTCTGAGTTGATATGGTTTTTGTGGTTCAGTTTGATTTCTTCAGTATTTTCCTCTTCGAATGCTATTTTCATATCTAGTTTTAATTGTACGTTCTTGTTTTTGCCAATCTAAGCATAAGATTCTTGCAATAAGTAAAGACTTTGAAGTAACTCATGTGGAGTCCGTCGATAGTGTCCTTTTATTGGTCATGTTACTGGTGGATGAGGTCTCTGCGAGGTCAATTTATGTAGTAAGTAGAGAAATTATTTAGGACTCACCAAGTATAAGACTCATAATTTTATAATTGATGTAAAAAGAAGCATATACTGATGCCATGGCTGAGTCAATATAATAAATGTGAGTTTTGATAATCTTGTCAAATTACAAGAAGAGACAGAAGTGACTAGATCATCTGAGACTTTTCTTAGTTTAAATTGGGAAGAGGTTGGAACCTATGTCAGATTAAGGAGGTGACCATTTTGATGATGTGCAACTCTCTGCAAGTTTCTTCTCTTCCTTTCTCCCTTGTTGTTCCCACTGCAGAAAAACTTGGAGACTGAGGATAATACCTGTCTAGGTGCAAGTTAATGCTGAACATGGTATTATTAAGTTTTCATATATCCGGTGAACTTTTCATAGAGCAAGTTCAACTTGTTTGGACTCATACATATCCTTGTAAGGGTTTATACCAATGTTGTAAAAAACGTATCGTAAGGCGTATCGGTAGGGCTTTAAGATACGCCGTATCGTAACGTATCGTAACGTATCGTAACCGTATCGTAAATTTTAAAAAATAATAATAATAAATCAGAAAAAATTAAAAAAAAATCGAAAAATTCATAAAAAAATCAGAAAAAATTAAAACGATAAATTCTTCATAGAAAGCATGGTTTAGTCTTTTAGATAATGATAGACTTATTATTTTGCTAAATGTTATAAACTTACGCGTTCACGGTTCATCATTCATACTTCATAAACATCAAAATTCCTAACAATATCATTCTTTTGCAACTTCATCTTCATGGTTTAAAAAAAACCATTTACTCTCAATGAGAATCAGCCACCCATGCACAAATCCATGGTTTAATAGATGATTTCATGGTGATAATCGATGATTTCACAATGGAAATCGATGATTTCACAATGAAAATCAATGATTTCACAATGGAAATTAATGATTTCCCTCCAAAGCGGTACAATCTATAGATTAGAAATGAAGAAGGGGTGGGGATTTATAAAAAAAAACTTGAAAAAATGGGGTTCAAGTCCCCTTTTTAGAAATCAGCCCGTATCGCACGTATCGTACGATACGGGTACGATACACCCCCATTTACGATACAGGGGGTGTATCGTATCGTATTTTGCAAACGATACGATATGTATCGGACGATACGGCCCCGTATCGTACGATACGTACAACACTGGTTTATATTGGTGAAATGTCAAAATGAATTGAGGATGTACCTTCTCTCTGTCAAGTGATTGCTATGTTTTGGCAATATCATGTTTTCAATTCTCTGATGAAGTGTTTCTGGGTTGAACGCGGAAAAAATTTGTGGCTTGTGTGTGCTTCAACTGGTTAGCTTAGGAATCAAAACACAATATCTAGAATATTTGTTCTCCTACAACATGTATTCCCTTTCATCAAGAAATTACAGCACACTGAACACCATGAAGGGAAGGACGGCCATGAAATTCTGATCTGCAATATGACCTATAAGATCGTCACTTTTTTCCATTAACTAATGAGAATTAGTTCCATTGATATCCTCGTTTCTTGAGACGGGTAACATCTTCAGTATGATGGAATTTTAAAATGATGTTGTGAATTTTCACAGAAGTTACTAGATAGATGATACTGTAAAACCATTCCTGCAGTTATGGTGGTATTTTCGAGAACTGATGAAGGCAAACAAAAGAACAAATATATCTTCAATATTTTGAAAATACTGAAAACAATGTGATGTTTTCCCCTTTGAAAAGAACATTTCTTATGTATTTTAGCTTTTTTTTTTCGTTTTTGTTGCTTCTTTTAAACACTTTAAGATCCATTTTGAATGCTTGTCAATGTATTTGTAAGAAAAACAGTAGTAAGAAAATTAGTAGGCTTTCCTGTTACTTGGGGCTATATGTTATTTTTGAATTTTTTTAAGATTTTATGCAGAAAATTACAACTTTTGCTGAAACCCCGAGAGAAATCTTGCTGATAAAAACCCAAGAAGATAGTTTTGGCAGTGCAAGACTAGCTTTTTTCTTGCAATGAAAAATGTTGTAAACTGTTGGTGTCTTTGCATTATCCATGTATGGTTCTTGTTGTTGTTCTTTCTCATCTTTTCTCATTTCTCTTCTTTCTTGCAATTTCCTTGCTGCAGAGTAAAAAATATACAGAATGCAGCTCTAGTTATTGGAGTTCTCGAAATTATTGCTCAAGGCTGTAAAAAAGATTTACAGTCAGTATCCTTTTCTTTCTAGCATGGGAAAATAGTTCTTCATGAGCAGCTCGATCGAGTGACCAGTATCACAAAAGCGCTAGTGAATGGCCAGATTTTTCACTTCTTTATCTTTCTGAAATGCTTGTCTTTCTTTCTTCAGTTTCCTTGGTCCATCACTGGATAGTAACCGTACTGTTGCTTTTGATGGCACAATCTTTATGTAATTCTGCTACTCTCATTCCCCTATAAAATCATGCACCAGTTCTCCCATGTTTATCTGCTAGTAATTCTTGAAATTGGACCTTACGTTGTCTTAATATGCTAATAAATGGATAAGTTTCCAATTATTATTCAAGGATATACATGTGTATGCGTTTTGTTTCTTTGTGAGAGTTTCTCATTTTCTATTTTGACCCCATTCGATTAGCAGGAATCATATGTAGCTCTCGTGAAAGCAATTAGATCCCTAGCCACTTTTTACTCTAAAGCAGGCCCATTTGCTACACTACCTGAAGAGATAAAGCACCAGATACTTGATGAGTTGAACAAGGCAGAAGCATTTCTATAGCACGTCATCAAGGGTGCCAATATGATTCTGCATGCCACATGGATCTCACACCACTGGAATTCTGCATTCCAATCCTCATTGATACACAGCTCATCATAGGATGGTGAGACAACATTTGCAGTATCTTCTAGAACTGAACTTGGGCCGGTGTTTACTGTGCCATTTACGATGAATGTCATCAATCTCCAGAAAAAATATGAAAAACGAGGATTGTCATACTCATTTTTCAATCCTCATAATTTGAAAAGAGACTATCGAGCCATTTCTGCTGTATCTGTAATGATCCGACAATTTGCCTATGTTAATTGTACGCTTCATTTTCATAAAATATCAAAGTATTATGTGGCATCAAATTGTGTATATCATGCACCAGCCCTATAACCTTTTCATTCAAATTAGCAGCCACCCTGCTACAAAGCAGTCATTAAAATTACTTTACCTTTTTTCTGCATAAAACTGAAAATTGTTGCTCTTTCACAAAGCCAGGTTGCCAAGGATGTCCCTTATTTCAATTTCGGGAATGCAAAGATTTTTTAGCTGGGGCCCCAAAATTTTTCCGTTAAATTCCAGATCTGCCGTTGATATTACAGGTGACGTACAGCTCTCCGGAAACATTTGTTTGGTAGTGGAAATGACACTTAGTAATGACAGTTTGTGATTGCATTAGCCTCTTAAGTCACACGGGTGCAGGTATTGGATTCAGGTACCTGTATGGAGATGTGGGTATGAGCATGGTAATTTTAGAAATGTATATGTTTTTGTGTGTGTGTGTGTGTGTGTGTGCGTGTATGTAAAATATCTCAAAAAATTCAAAATTAAAACAACATTTAAACAAATATAATATTAATACAAATACTACATGATAATGACCAATAACTCACAAAAAAAAAAAAATGAAACTGAGCAGTCGGCAATGAAAACTGAGCGTGGTGGGATGGCCGTCGGTGAAGGTTGACTTTTACGGATGCTTTTAAATTGGCTGTTGTGAAAATCCTTTACCGATGTTTGGTCGCGCCAGTAAAGGCTAGCCTGACTTTTTAACATGTCACCAAGCCTCTTCTTCCTTCTTCCCTTATCTTCTCCCTCTTGTTCCACCAGCAACGACCTTCGATTTCTGGCCTAGACGGTTTGTTTTTTTTATTTCCAGCGGCCAGACGGCTTTCAATAGGTTCTTTAACGTTAATATTGTTATTTATTCATTTATTAATGATCATAGTGTATGTTGTTTGTATGCATAAATCCAAGATTTTCCGGTGAGATTTCACTGTTTGCTAATGGGGTTTGGCCGTGAAACTTTGTATTTATGTTTGTTGAGCTTAGCAGAGCCAATTGACATATTAATTGCATGAAAATCCCTCACATGCACAATCCCTAAATTTTCTCAAATTTGTGATCTCGTCAAAGTCCGGCCTTTGTCATTTGGATTCTAGCGACATACTTTGCATATTTTTAATTTTCTTACACATGAATTTAGTGACAAAAAATTACCTTGATTGGAGCTTGCTTTAAGACGTTTTTTGATATTTGAAAGTTCTTGGTTCCCTGCCTTGAACCCACCTGCCAATTGTTCGATGAATTGTTTGAACGAACTAGGACTTAGGATCTTGTTGAGCCACTTTAATTGTAGTTTTTTTAGATATCAACTAGCATGTTTCACCGTTGGATGGAGAATTTGACCATTTGTTCATACTCTTTGAGTTAGAAATATCATCATGTTTGTGTTGTATATTGGTTATACGATGTTCATTGCCAGACATATGATGATCAGAATTTAAAGTTTAGGTACTTGTTGGAGAGATTGCATAACAAGCTATTCAAGAGTATTAATTTACAAGAATCAAATTTCAAACAACTAAAATATACCATTCACAATAGTGTGGGTTGATCATATTAAAATTGCTTGACCATTAGCAACTCAAGTGATATGATCTTTAGAGCCGTTGTATGTCTTTTATGGTTCATTTCCTGTGTTCCTTTGCTCATTGATCTCGTCTTGGCAATGACTTTTTACATGACCCTTATTTTGCTGATTGAAATACTGTACACATGGTTTGCATATGCAAATATGCGTGACTTGTACACACCAAATTTAGAGGCAATATTGTCACTTGTAATTAGATAATATTGTATTATTACAGGATGGATAATCGAAGTTGGATTAGGAAAAGAAGAGACCGTTTGGAATATAAAAATGGGGCTAAGCAATTCTTCGACTTTGCTATTGCACTTAATGCAATAATGAATAGAAGAATGAGGTGTCCATGTGTGAAATGCAACAATTTACTTACTCAGGCAGTGAGAAGTGCCCTCCATCACATCATTTGTAATGGATTTGTCCAAACATATGTTTGTTGGGAACATCATGGGAAAAAAAGAGGATCATGTGAAAATGCATGAGAAACAGTTATTAAAAACATTCACGGTTTACTAATCAGACATGTTTTGTGTACAACCGAATACATTGTCTCCTTAGAGAGCAAACAGTAATGAAGATAGACAAAAGTCGATGGTATGAATAAATTATGTATATTATTGGGTATTATACCATGTAAGGAGTCCATATAAAATATATGTGATTTGGTGTTTTAGGAAATTAGTGAAAAAAATGCATAGGCACAATTAAAACGGAATTATGTACATACAACAGAGACAGAGTTTCGCAAGTTTTAAGGCAAAGGAGGTAAATGTTTTCATGGTTAATGTATTCCTTTGCAATGTACAGTTTAGGGAAAGTTTAGAACAGTCACCACATGTTGACATGTTCGTGGCCACTAGAAGCAGTTGGAATCTAAACTATCCAAACCTAAAAACCAATTGTGTCATTAGAATAATTATATTATTTTATTTTATCAGCTGCAAACTGATGATATATATAATATGAATTCATGATATATGTTACTTTATTTTGTAAGATCAACTAAAAGAACAACACCAAATGTTGTATGAACGGATACATGATACACCTGAAAGTGATGATGTGTTCTCCAAGGTGATGGGACAAAAAAGACATAGTCAAGTACCAATGATGGAGATTGGTTAGTCCTTCTAAGTTTAGTCCCTCCTCTACTAGAAGAAGAAACTGTTGTTTGAAGGATGAACTTGCGAAGCTCGAGTTTCAATTCGTTAAACCAATTGGGTGCCCTTGCTCGGGTTCGGCCTGAGCTTCATTGCTGAATCAGTCTGGTCGCACGCTAGTATGATGCAGAGGGTTTAGAAGTGCATGGGTCTTTACTGAGGTCCACATCACCTGTGGCCGTGCCGTGCAACAATGAGCTGCTAGCAAAGGCTTCAGTTGTGCCAAAAAAAAATTATTAGTCTGGTGGAGTCGAAGTTTTTTCGATTGTATAATTTTTAATATTTAAGATACATGCGTACCGTTGTAATTCTAAAATCAGCACTTTCCCGCAAGAATAGCATGATGGCAAGATGGTTGGCTGTCGAAGTTTCATTTCACCGCATTGAACTGAAAAATATTTTAAGTCAATATAAAATAGTTAAAGAATAGCCAAAGTAGTTGTAGTTGCTCATCACTAATCAACTGGTATCTTTGACCTGTCTTTTTAAGTCTTCCAATTTGTGCATAGACTCGTAAGATCTTATTTTACAATGTTCACATTGACTTACTAAGATGCTATTATATAGTTATTATTCAAAAAAATAAGCATAATTATATGATGAATGCATTTCTTTTATTTCAGACATGATTTTGGTTAAACTTTTTTAATATTTTGAAAAAGAAAAAGGGGTTGGTGAAGGAAAACAACAGGCTACCGGCCCTAAGTTTGTGCCGCCTTTTCTCCCTGACCTTCATCAACGACAAAAGTACTCGTGAAGCGCTGAAAACTAGCAAGAATCCAAAATCTCTTTTCGTATTCTAGTTCTTAAATGAAAATTTATAGAAAATAAGTCTAAGATTGGTGATATAATAGAAACACGGCCCATATGAAAATTTTCCATTTAACTACCTGTGGCTTCAAAATATTTGTCAAGACACATCAGTTACTTACCACCCTTAAGCTAATCGCTGTTTAATTTAAGCGAAAGATGATAGCCAAAATAAGGACTATATAATGGAGTCTCGAGCACAGACAATAACAATGGATTAATTTGCTTTTTTGGTTTTTTCAATTTTTTTTTAAATAGAGTTATGTTACCTTATGTATTTTAATTTTTGGTTACTTAGAATTAGATATATAAGGTTCTATTTAACTCCTTATTTTACTTGGGGAAAACCACACATGCGCAAAAGTTTTGGTCACCCACACATAGCTTGAAATCTCCAATGCTATCTATCTCTTGGCCATAAGGTTTTGCCTAAACTTCAATGACACTATTTTCAGTGAACTTAGATCGTGGTTTCAAAAACTTGGCTCAACTCATGAATTAGTTTAGGGTATGGTTGACAACAATAACAAATTGTTATTGTCTCATGAAACTGTTCAAAAAATTGGAGTTAAGTTCATGGAACATTGTGTTAGATTGTTTAATGAATTTGTCTCAATTTCTAAAGCCAATTCATAAAATAGTTTGAGTTTGTTATGGTTGCCAAAGGACCCTTTAGATATTACAATAATTCAAGAAGATGAACTTATCTAGGCCATTTTGAGAAGTACTAAGTTTATGAAAATTGTAATTATTATGGTTTTAGGACTTCTTTCTTTCCTTTTAAGGTCTCTTTGATTAGAGTTGCTTTTGGCGGTGTTCTAGATGCAAGATTTTTTATATTAAGATGACTAAGGATGTGGAGGTTTCAAATTCAGAGTAGGGCAACTTAGCATGTGAGAGAAGAATGATTAAATGGTGTACCTTTTTTTTTCTTTTTTTTGGCTTCTGACTAAATAATTAAGGTACTTTGATAGATGTGGTCTACCTAAGTTATTAACAAGAGTTTTGAAACCCATTATTTCAAAGTGAAAAGAAATTTAAAAGAAATCAGCAAATCAAGAACCCAAAATGTATCATATTAATTAGATAACCCACTTTATTTTCAAACAAACAGTATTTAAAGAACGACGACGTAACTAGCTCTTTATACTATTATATTAAATCAAAAAGTTCTGATTTGGCTGAAGAGCACAACGGTAAGAAAAAATTAAAAAGTGAATGAGTTTATCTGTTCAAGGCTGACAGTAAAAAAAATTGGTTTGTGAAAACTAGTTTTCTAAAGTTTCTTAAATAAAACTTTCTCATTTTTCACCTTCAAAAATTGGTTTTGATTGAGGCAAACAAACACCCCATAACATCCCCACAAAATGTTCATTTTCTTTTGTTGCTTGCTGTCATATACCCATTTGGTTGGGGTGGATTTACAAATTGTCTATTTTCTAACCTAAAACTTTCGCTCACTACATATGGGGGAGAGCAAAAGCGCCATTTATTCCCGTCTCCTCCTCCCGACTGCTCTCCTTCCCCTTCCTCTCTCACCGTCTCTGCACACACACTCTCTCTGTCTCTCTTTTTTCTCTCAGAAATGGCGGCAGCGTCTTCAACCTCTCAATCGTTCCTCCTTCAGAACCATAGAACGCCCTTCTCGAAGAAGACCACGGGAAGCCTCTCTCTTTCCTGCCCTGTTAATGACCACCTTTCAGCTCCACAGAGGAAGCCTCTCTCCATTTCATGCAAGGCCGTCGCGACGGCCCCCGTCTCCCCTTCCGGCGCGCAAGCCCAAGAGCGAGTCTTCAATTTCGCCGCCGGCCCCGCTACCCTCCCTTTGAACGTCATCAAGAAGGCCCAGGCCGAGCTCGACAACTGGGGAGGGTCGGGCATGAGCATAATGGAGATGAGTCACCGTGGGAAGGAGTTCCTGTCCGTGATCCAGGAGGCCGAGGCAGATCTCCGCGAGCTCCTCAAGGTTCCCCAGGACTACGAGGTCCTCTTCCTCCAGGGTGGCGCCACCACCCAGTTCGCGGCGATCCCCCTGAATCTTTGCAAGCCTGACGATCCCGTCGATCACATCGTCACGGGATCGTGGAGTGACAAGGCATTCAAGGAAGCCCAAAAGTTCTGCAAGCCCACCGTCGTCTGGTCCGGAAAATCGCAGAAGTACACCGGGCTTCCCTCATTCAGTGAGATTAAGCAGGACCCAAATTCGAAGTACCTGCATATCTGCGCTAATGAGACCATCCACGGCGTGGAGTTCAAGGACTACCCGACGCCTGCCGGAAAAGATTGCGTCTTGGTGGCTGATATGTCGTCGAACTTCTGCTCCAAGCCGGTGGATGTGTCGAAATTCGGGTTGATCTACGCCGGGGCGCAGAAGAACGTCGGCCCGTCTGGCGTGACCATTGTTATAGTTCGGAAGGATCTCATAGGCAACGCGCAGCCAGCGACTCCCGTGATGCTTGATTACAAGATCCATGCGGAGAATAAATCTCTGTACAATACTCCCCCATGCTTCGCGATCTACATCTGCGGGCTGGTTTTCAAAGATCTGCTGAACCAGGGAGGATTAGAAGAGATCGAACGGAAGAACTCAAAGAAGGCCGGGATCCTCTATGATGCCATTGACGAGAGCGGCGGATTCTACAGGTGCCCGGTAGAGAAATCTGTCCGGTCGCTGATGAACGTCCCTTTCACGCTTGAGAAGTCGGAGCTCGAGGCCGAGTTCATCAAGGAGGCTGCCTCTCAGGGGATGGTGCAGCTTAAGGGCCACAGATCGGTTGGTGGTGTTCGTGCTTCAATCTACAACGCAATGCCTTTGGAGGGCGTTGAGAAATTGGTTGCGTTTATGAAGGACTTTCAGGCTAAGCATGCATGAATGTGATGGAGGAGCAAGGGCCGTATAGTTTTGGTTCTGCAAAATTTTCTGCTTTCTTGGGAGACGGAATCCATAGGTATTGCCTCTCAAGTCGATCACATATCTTGTTACTATTATGTTCTTAGTGTAGCATCTTTGTTACTCTTTTGAGTAATATATGTAACGGCAGCGAGTATGATGGAATAAACATCTCTTTGTTGTTTTGAGCTTTTGGGTAACGGAATATACGAATCAATGGAGATGGGTTAGGTAAAAGGAATGGAATCTCATCACCTTTTCTTTGTGTGTTAGATTGGCTTTACCCTTCTCCATTTTCTCTTTGCTGGCTAGGAACTTTGTTCTTTTAGCCGGTATTGCTGTGCCTGTACCTGTATATAGTGAAACAGCAGATCTATTTCGTGATGGCGTCTTTCCCCTTTATTTTATTTGCTGGTGATCTTCTCTGGACCCCACATGATGTCATCCTTTAATAATTGAATTGGCAAATTTGACCTCTCAAACGGATTTGAATTGTTATTCCTTATACTCACGTTTCATATGGTTGGGACCCATATGCTTTCTTCAGAATACATTGAACCATTCATTAGGACCATCTTTTAATACCGTCATTGTCACTTGTATGTCCTAGCAGTAGTGGTTTGTGAAGCTCGTATCTGGAAGATGCAATGGGAAGATGAGAGACTTTGCTATTTATTTAAATTGACTTTGCAGTCAGTTAGTCAATCAGAATCTTCGATTGATACTTCATATTTATTGAATAGTCCAATAAAGTACCCGAAATTTCACAGAAGGACCAAGTGCTTGTCAGGAGAACCACAAAAGCTTCCAAATTCATTTCTCTGCATGTTCTTTTTGAAGTTTTATTGTTCTTTTTGCTTTGAAGTTTTGTTTCAGTTTGTTTTTACAGAGCTCTATACTCTTCATTTTGGTTATCAGATATATTTATGGTAATTTAACATTTTTCCAATAGTTGTCCTCTATGCACATTTACGTCAGCTGTTTAGGTTCCTATTGTCAATTTCTTACCAACTGTGAACTTGTCTTTGAGAACTGACATTATGTTTATCCGAGCTATACCACCTAAATGAGACAATGTTAGAAGAACTTAGAAGTTAGAACTACAATGAGGACTTAGACAGAATGAAATGATTTAACTGTATGAGACGTAGATCTAGTAGTTTTTACTATTCTCAAATATCACAAAAATTTCTATATAGAAAATAATTTAGTATACACAATAGTAATTTCTAGATTTCTATTTATGAAATGTAACATATGAAGGTCTGAGGTGGCCAGCGGGTAATGGGGAAAAGCATGACAACCCTGACTTCTATTTCCATCTATCCTTTTGAGGAATTTTCCTTCTTTTGCATTTAGTGATGAAAGAAATAGACTCAAAGTAATAAGGTTATTATGTTTTGTATAAGTTAGGATCTAAAATTACGCCATGACGCATGCTGGCTAGGGGTTACTAGTTCAAAAGCTCTTCTCAATCAGTTGAAAAGTTCAAGGCGGATTTTGGCAAAGATTTTCTATTATTATTTGCAATGATATAGGCAGGGAGCAGTTTATGGGAGTTTACTGGATGCAAGGTAATCAACGTTAGGAGGTTCTTGATCTATGTCAGAGTGCGGGGTGCTGGTGCTGGTGTGGGTGCAGATGCGGCAATTTTCAAAAAGTTTAGCTGTGGGTGCAGCGAGAGTGTATATATATGTGTGTGTGTATATATATATAAATGTTACATAGTTATTTCACGTTTTAGTACCCTTATTTATTTTTATTTTCCTGATCTATTTAGCCATTATTTAAGTACATTCCACCAACTGTTAAGGTGGTACATCTGATGGCTGGCCCAACAAATGGAGGAGGGCATTCAGTTTCGTAAATACATAGATTTTGCAGGTTGTGGAATTCATGTGTGTATCTTTAAAGATGTTAGGCTCAATGTTCTCAACGCCTTTCCAGATGTGGAGACAGTCAAATTATTGAAAAATGAAAACTGAAATCCTTTTGAATTCTGGCAAGGAATGGAACCACTCCCCGATTGTATGACTTTGTTTATGGGGTTTGTGGTTCAAATTTTGTAATTGTTTTGTGTAGTTGTAATTATTTATTCCTATTAATAATATGGACTGGAGCCCATCTTCCAGCGGTATTGCATCACAATCAGTTGGAGTGTTATACATGTCATTCACTTTTTTCAAGATCAATAGTTATTGTGTGATCCAGTATTGTGTGTACTGTGTACATACTAAACAGTGCCTGCACACCCTCATTGGCCACCTCTCTCTTTCTTTCTCTATTGTACACACACACACACACACATAGAGAGGGTACCACTCACTCTACAACAGAGCATCCTCTTGTGGTTAGCCTTAAGGCTGTTGACATTAACAGGGTTAGTCCTGAAACATCAAGACTTGTAGGACTTCAATGCTCTAAAGCTCTGCACAGAGTGAGGCATGCAGTCATGATGTCTCGACTGCTTCAGCTCATTGCAGCAATAGCTTTTTCCTCTTTGTGCCAGTCCCTTTTTAGTCTCATGTCACCTTGGCAATGCAGAGCATGAGCATCTTGTTGCCTACAATGTCTTGATTCTTTAAGTTGAAGAAGATTATTCCCCTTTCGTTGGAGCATCCAATTGTCTATGCCAGAGATTTCCCTTTTTTGCAGCCGATGCTTCCTATAAACCAGATTGGCCATCTTTTGGTCCCTGCTTGGTTCATTTGATCGATATGGTCACCATCTGTATCCTACCATAAGGGGCATCACTCGCACATCACTGCTTATCTGTGGAAGATCATCACCTTGCTTTGAGCAACCGGAGGCTTTCCTTTATCCTATGTTGCTGCATTCTCCTTCAAATCAAATTGGGCATTATATGCTAGCTGCTCCTTGCCATTCATCTCATAGTCGCTGATCTGCATGCTTAACTCCGCCGCCCCTAAGGCCAGAGTTCAGATGAGCAGACGAGACCCCTTGTCTACTTTTCAGTTCCTTGTAAGCCTCTCCCCTTCTTCTAATTACATCTCTGCTCTTTCTGTTTCTTCTCCCCTTGATTTCCTTCCCTTAGAGTTGGGGATCGAGAAGGCCGAGCAAATAACATAAAAGGTTTTCTTTTGATGAATGTGGTGGTGTAGGATTATGGGCTTTCCATATCTTTCTACAGGGCACCGTATCTGTTGCAAATAAGTAATTTGTAGAGATTTAGGGCAACCACAAAGGTAAACATTGCCTAGAGTCCCCTTCTCCAAACTATTTTATTTGTTTAATTAATCTTCTGGCTTGAGACTCATCTTGCAATTGTTCCCTGTAGATCTGGGACATTTTTCTAAAGCATATCTTGCAAAAATTTGGAAGCACCAATCCTGGTATGATATCATTGTATTATTTCCTATAATTTTTAGAATATATGTCATTTCTGTTCTACTTTCAAATATACCGTTTGAACCATTGGATGGCTTAAATTATGCTGGTGTCAAATATGATAACCCATTCTCTTCAACTATCTTGAGATTCTACTATTAAGAAAGAGTTAAACAAGTGATTTCTTAATCATGTGTTCGACCAAATTTTAATTGTCTAAATTGTATTTAGATTGCCAGAATCTGAGATCATGACATTCAAGGACACTTGATACCTATTTGGGGAATGCTAAGCATTCTCTTATCCAAGCATTCTTTTATCCAGTAAATGTGTAATCTGCTGGAAAACGTTACCATCATTTCCATGCAAACTTCAGCTTTAAGGACTGGAATCGGAGAACCTGAAGAAATAGTATTTCTTTTACTAGTAGAAACATGATCACGTTTTTTAAGTTTTACTCCTCATGATATCCAAGCCTACTCGGAATGACCAAAATTTAAAATAAAGGTGTATTAAGCAGCTTAAGCAGCTTCCTAGAAAAGTTTCATAATGGGAATTCTATGATCAAGTGATCAACTGTCATAGAGAATTTAAGATGTTTCAGTAACCATCTTATGGCCCAAAGTGAACACTTGAGTATTTCTTTTACTAGTAGAAGCATGATCATGTTCTTAGCAACTGTGTAATTACCTAGATGGTTCATGTTGATAAGATCAAGGCGTCTAAGTTGGTTCATCTGGTAGATCACTGGAAGGCTTCAGTGAACTAATGGGAATTTTGCCTACTTTGTCAAGAAGCATTTCTTCGACAATGCCTTCAAGTGAACAAAAACCCTTATTCATCAAGAATAGTTAACCATAAGGCATTGCATGGTAAGTTTGGGGCTTTGGGCTATCAATTTGACACAACTTCTCATCATAAACCAACATTTGTCACTGGCCCATAAATTGATTTGTGTCAGTTTTACGAGACTTACATACTTAAATGTTCACTTTAGGAAACAGAGAATATTCAGCTGACAAATTCTCACCACATTTCTTCAAGCTCTGATACTCTTCGCATTTTTTTTTCTAAATTTTCCTAACCATATATTTAAAACTAAAAAATTAAAATGCATGAACTAAACACACACACACACACATATATATCAGGTTACTGGAACTTTTGTTCCTGTAGCTCACTAGTAGGAAAGTGAAAGGCTGTTTGTTGCCAAATGCCTATTTGGATTCGAGAATGAGTTCTAGCATTGGTAATTCCCATTTAGAGGCCAAAATTCAACCAATTTTCAAATACGTCTGTTTACATTACGGATCTTGGCCTGGTTCAATTAGAGCAGTAAACTTAGCCGTTCATTGAATAGTCATGAACTAGACTATGGCATACATAAATAGGTTCAGAACATGAGTATATATATCATGTTCATGCATATATACATGATTCATTTCATTTTCATGCGGCTGCTGCCAACTACTGCTATATTTACCTCACGTCCTTATCCAGAACCCATATTCATTTTCACATTTCTAGATTCTGGATAGCTTAGTTGCATCTTTGTGTTTTTTTCAATATTTATTTTGGATTTTTTTAAGACAGTTTTTTTTCCATCTTGACACTTTTGCATATTTTCATTCATAATAGTTCTTAATTTGTTGATCTGTCTCGGATATTGGAATGTTGACTTGGGACAACAAAGTCTTGTTGTTAGTGAAAACCGGGTTAGGACCGCATTAATCTCTAGTTGCACTTGGACAGACTTCACACCAATCCTGGACATACCTATTAGATTATGTTCTTTTGAGTATTATAAAAGGACACCAAGTTGGCCCTACCGTAGAATGTTACTTCAGTCCTTTCATTGATTTGATTCGGCCAAAAACCGAGTCTCTGATGCTGAGGCTGAGACTTTGTGTTTCAGCTGGTGTGCTGCTTGTAATGCACTTAGCTTATCTCTGAAGTGATTTGGCAACCCAAATTTTGAACAATTTTTTTGGTTGGGCTATTTCTGTACAAGGTATACATTCTACCTTTCGGTTCGGGTGAGCGAGAGGCTCATCCCACCGCTCAAAGCGAGATCCAAAGACCCCCCAATTCTTCTTGCCTCTGGGGTCTTGGGCTGCGTCGGTGTCAGTGATAGCAACGGTGCACCCCTCAACTTGGGTGTCGCGCCCTACCACCGTAAAACACGTGAACATAGCGCCCACGGGAATCAAACTAGAGGCCCTTAGCTCGACCAGTTGTGTTATACCCCTTGAAGCATGTACATTCTACCTTTTTGTCTCCACTGCTAAGATGAAAAGTTTTGGGTTGCATCCAAGATCTATTAAAAAAAGAAATTCCAGTTTAGATCTATAAAAAGGAAAATCAATAGTTTATGTCTCTCTCTCTCTCTCACACACACACCCATCTAATATCGGGGGTGATTCCTAGGGAGCCGAAGCTGCTGCCTTTTTCCTTTGATTCCAGGGTACATCCGAGGATTCAACGATGTATGAGAGCTTGGGCAGATGGAGACGCTGCGCTTTCAGCTTTGTGCTGCGCATCTACCTCATAAGCCCAAAAATGTAACGCTTATGGGAATTGAACCAACGATGTGGGGTCTCTACCACCAATCTAACCAACTTCATTATTGCCCCTTGAGAATCTCCCACATCTAATATTGCTTGTGAAAATTGAATGGGACTTGCAGATGTGAATTTTTCTGTGGGAAAGCATCGTCATTTACGTCTGACTGGGATATGGTAAAGAAACAGGTGCTTAAAGCGTAAAAATTTGGTTCTCATGTTACTTGCCGTGCGATTCTGGCAATATTAATTTCAGAATTGGAGATATATTAGATGTGGATCATGGATATGGGTTTATACAACACCTAAGATTTTTTTTTCCCATTAAATTTCTAACAAAAACTGATTGGGCGTGTCATGCGTGAAGCATGTTATCTGGGACAAGACTTTCTGAACGAGGTGTCTCAGACAAATTTTCCCACACAAAAAGTTCAAGGCATGTTTCCAAAAGAAATCGGGATAGATGAGACAAGTATCTGTAGAGAAACTTCCACTATATATTAGAACTTGAAACTGAATGTCTCAAAAATGTACATTCAAACACATCTTAAAAGTATTTTTCACCTGGTTGCTACTTTACTTCGGTGGGGCTCACCCGAATTTTTCTTTTCAAAGGGCAGAGCAGCTCAGAGGAACAATGTCTCGTGAATTCCGCATATAGCCAGATACATTGTGTTAGTTGGAATCCACCGCCTTAGTTTTTTTTTTCATGAATTTAAAAATTAATTTTAAGCATTTTAAATAAATTGTTGAAAATGAAGCAAAAGAGAAAAAGCATTTGAATTCTTGTCAGTATTTGGATGCCGTTGCTTCAGTACTTTCTGGTCATTGATGATGACCGGCAATAAAAGCAATTTGCCTGTTGTTTTGCCAAAACAGCGGCTTGTGTTCAGATTGCTCCCCAGAAAGATATAGGTGGCGCATTGGAGGCTATTTATCGGAGGTAAATCCTTTCCTTCGCTTGTATTTTGTCATAGATTGATTTGGATGCAAATATGTGGGGAAGTTACGGCTTCCCCCAACCTTTAGAAATAAATGCACATACAGGAGGAGACAGGTGAAGAAGAAAATAACTAACAAAATGGAGGGTATAACTCTTGTCCAGGAAGTTTACATCTAAATTTTAGAAAATTTCATTTATTTTATATAAAAATTTTGAAAATGGTATTTCGGCCCTAATCAAAATTTAAAAACTTAATTTGGCTCTTCTCATGAAAAATTTCTGGCTCCGCCCTTGCTCCTCCCTATAAAAAAACCAAAAGAGAGTTCTTATTCCCACTCAGGATGAATGCCCATGGACCACCAACGGCCTCAATAGTTCCTAATTTTCTCATTCCCATCACAAGAAGAAACCTGGTGCTTAAATTCCCTCCAAACTTTCCACTTGAGATCAGTTTTCTTTCCTATATCATTATGAGCAATAGAATTACTAAAAGCTCCAGATAACCCAACAGGCCAAAGCGAAAGAAAGTCATCAACACAAAGTGTTCTATTTCTCCTTGAATTTCCGCCCCCACAAACCCAGTGATGACCTCTTGAAAAGAATTCCAGTCCCTCACTTTAATATTGAATTTATACCAAAGAAGATACCACACTTTCCTTGACACCATGCAGCTTAAAAACATGTGTTTATTAGACTCTTCATCACACTGACAAAGAAAACAACGGTTTGGCAGTTGAAACCCAGAACTCTTAATTCTATCTAGACTAAGCAGCTTCTCTTTCAAAGCAAAGAAAAGACACCAACAAGCACGAGGCAAACACTTGGTCTTCAGACAAAACTTAGAGTAAGGATCAATGGGGTTTTTGTTTTTCATCTCATTGTATATGCTCCTTCCTAGTCGAGAGCTTCAAAAATCTATGGTCACCCCAGTGTAGATCATCAACGCCATCATTCAAAAAAGAAAAGGTAAGGACAATATAGATACCTTTTGTTATTAAGAACTTGATGGACTGAATGCAAGATATTTTCATTCTATCTTCAGAAAATCTTCTGTATTAAGGAGATAACTAAGGATTCCCCATCACCAACTATCCTTCCACATGTCATTCATTGAATTGCTCAAGTACATTTTAGACAAATTCTTGGTTGAGCATGAGGAGCATGAGAGCGGAAGCCTCACTTCTCCTTCTCCTACGGTCCAGAGCTGTGTCAATGTCAAGGTTGGCTCTTGCACTGCATTTGAGTTTGTGCATTGCTTTCTTCCCTTTGGCACCAGGGGAAAGAGCAGTTGGCACTCTGGTAAGAGACTGATTGCCTATCAGCCATTGACCTGAGCTGGTTGTGCTATGCCTTTCAAGGCAGTTTTTAATGGATTCTTTCTGAGAAGAAGACTGATCATATATGGCTGGTCTCCAATCAAAAGAATTGGTTAGCTTGGTTGAAGGCTTGGGTAAGAACAATCCTTCAGAAGTTCTTCATAGTCTCCAAACTTGACTCAGTCTCAAGAATAGTTAGGTTGAACTCTATATATGATACTGTTTCTGCTATGCTTCTATCCAGCAAAGAGCAGTGGCAACGTTTTGCTTCGTCGATGTCAATTTTTTATTTGGTTTGATTTTTTTGGTATTTTGACTTGCTTTTATTTTTTTCAATAATAATTGATGGAATGGTAGTTACATGTTAGGTCCTAGCTTGAGATAGTATTTTTTCACTCATTTCAGTCTCTACAATGAACCTTTGAAGTTAGTCTAATCAACGTTTTCCCATCTTTTGTTTAGTATTCTATAGATGTATCTTCTTGGAAATCTTGAAAATAATACGCATAACCTGTTTGATCTTGGAACTGATCATTTTCATTTCTTTATTCAACATGCTTTATGTGTTTGGAGTGTGAATGTTATAATAAGTTGTTAAAATGGATGGTAGCTTAGCCACAAGGTACCACGTTTTCTTGGACTGTCATTGTCTTCAGAAAATGACTAATACTTTCATTCCTTTCTTTGCCTACTCATTGATCTGCCCTTAGAAACATGGGTCTCTCTCTCGACATCGATCTGGTGAAATAGAGTAGAAGTAGGAGCATGATGGTGGCAGCAGAACCACTCCCAGCGAGGCCATCACCAGTAGCAGAAGCTACTCCCTCACCATGGACTGCTATTGTTCTCGAGGATACACTGTAGGCAGCCATGGAATGCCATTGTCTTTTTAGCAAATGGCAAATAGCTTCATTCTTTTTTCTGTCTGCTCATAGATCTGCCATTAGATACGTAGGTTTCTCCCTCGACATGGATTTGGTGAAAGAGAGTAGAAGTAGATGTGGGAAGGTGGTAGTAGAACCACTCCCTGTGATACATTCATACTACATTTTCTTAGTCTGCCATTGTTTTTTTATCCAACGACAAATATCTTCATTCCTTCGTTTGTCTCCTCATAGATCTGCCCTTAGATACATGGGTATCTCCCTCTACGTGGATTTGGTGAAAAAGAGTGGAAGTAGAAGCAGGAAGGTGGAAGTAAAACCACTCCTAGCAGGGCCAACACTAGTAGCATAAGTTACTCCATCGCCATGGACTGCCATTATTCCCGAGAATACATTGCAGGCGGCAACGGACTAAATTTGTATGTTTAGTGACAAATATCTTCATTCCTTTCTATGTCTATTCATAGATCTGCCCTTAGATTCATGGGTCTCTCTCTGCATGGATTTGGTGAAAGAGAGTAGAAGTAGAAGCAGGAAGGTGTTGGCCGACATGGACTCCACGGGCCCACGATGGTTTTTATTTTTCTAATAGCAGTTTGAAATACGTTAAATTGCTTTTAGGTTCAAAAAATAGACAAATAGAGCGATAGGAGCCGATACTTAATGATATGCATCGACTCATTTAGGTTTCCATTCTTTTCTTCCTTTTTTAAGCTAATGCTTAGCATGAACTCTTTTTCGTATTCCTTTTTTTTTTTTTTTAATTTTTTCAGTTACTGCTTAACATGCATGAACTCTTTCTTGCATGGGAATTTCATTAATTTTCCGTCTTTTATTTAGCGAAGGAGATAAGGAACGCTGCGCACACGAGAGACCTATCGTTTCTTAATTAACAATGACTGCATAAAAATGTTTTATTAATTATGTTTGTTTTAATATTAAATTAACAATATATTATTGTTGCCAAAGCACCCCAAAAGTCGGTTAAGACACCACTTTACAAGGTCTGATTTCTGTTGGTTCGACCTTAATCGAGCTGAGTTTTGATCTCGAGTTAATGACTTACAGCTCAAGTCGAGTTCAAGTTTTGTCTTAAATGCTTAACCGGAGTTCAAGCTGGGCACGGCTCGAACTTGGCTCTTGAACAGCCCTACTTGCATTGAGCCGAGCATTCTATTAAAATATTCTATTTGTAAAGAAAAAGAAATAATATGGGAACTTGAACACTAAACCTTAGGTTTGCTAGCAAGGTGCAAACCAACACGAACAATCTACTTAATATATATATTCTGTTTTTTCGAACTACCGAGTTTAACAGAGTCAAGTTCACGTAACTCGAACGCGACTCATTCGGGTTCATTTTTTCACTCAAACTATCTTGTTTATCAAATGAGTAAACTCGAATTGAACTTATCGAGAGAGTTCAAGACTAGCTGAACAAAGTTTAACAGTAGCATTATTTCGTACCTCTCGGGCCTCGGTATGGTGATGCCGGTACCGGGGCACATCCACCCGGCATCATCCTCGCTCGTCGTTATATTCAATTACCACTGCTCGTTTTTCTCTAGATGCAACCATCCCCTGTTATCCTCCGCTCGTCTTTATCTTCATCCATCATTGCTCCTTTTTTTCTCCTAGATGCAACCCTCCCCTGTTATCCCCTGCAACTTTTCCGTCGTTGCGGCCTGAACGTCCGTTGCGCCCATCTTCCATTCTTTACCACCCCCACCACCACATCGTCAGGACGCATGGAGAAAGCTCCGCCCCTACCGGCGGCTACACCATCCACGTTCACCGGCGATGGCATGAGGCCGCCGAAGAAGGTCGTGGTGTGCGGCGGCGGTGTGGTGGGCGTCTGCACTGCCTACTTCCTTGCCCAGAAGGGCGGCTCGACCACATCGGTCACAGTCATCGAGAAATCATCTGTTGCCTGCGCTGCCTCCGGCAAGGCCGGGGGATTCCTGGCTCTCGACTGGTGCGACGGATCACCTCTCTCGCAACTTGCTCGCACTNTCTTCTTGAGCTACACCACCACTCACGGAAAATGCCTCGACCCGGAGGTCTACCCGCGGCCCACCGGCGAGGTTTACATTTGCGGCATGTCTGAGGATGACGCTCCGGTGCCGGACGGGGCGGAGCAGGTGGAGCCGAAGGGGGAGTCGATCGAGATGCTCAAGAGGATCGGCGAAACGGTGTCGAGCCGATTGAGTGTTGGTTCGGCTACGGTGGAGGCGGAGCAAGCCTGCTTCTTGCCGTGCACGCCGGACGGCCAGCCAGCGATCGGGCAGGTGCCGAACGTGAAGGGTTTGTACGTGGCGACGGGTCATAGCTGCTGGGGAATACTCAATGGCCCGGCTACCGGAGCTGCGGTGGCGGAGCTCGTCTTGGACGGCCACTCGGCTATCGTTGACCTCAAACCTTTTAGTCCGTCGAGGTTTCTCCGTGGCCATGAGCGGCCTTGAAGTCGATGTGTGGGTGCGGACACCAGCAAACAAGAAGAGGCCATTCTGTCAATGCCTTAATTTGAGTGCTCATGCGGCACATTAGAAATTGGGCATTTCAGAAAAACCGTTGATTTATTTCTTGTAAGTCCGCACATGACATGTGCAGTTTATTTCAATAACCGCTTGCTTTTTGTTTCTACATATGCATATCAACTGCGACTTCTCCTTTCCCTCTCTCCTAAAGGGCAATGTTGATGAGGTGAAATCCATGTTTCCTCACTCGTTATATTGTTGGAAAGACATTTGAATAGTGGAAATTGAAGAAAAATCTACTGAAAAAGAGTTTTAACATGAGCAAATGTCCGTTGGACGTGACTGCAGCCAATGAAAGATATAACGTTACATCCACATGTCAGTGTGTTTATAATCTAATATGTCATATTATACCTTAGCTCTAATTGTAAAACAATATCATTATTTTAGCATCAAATATATGTAAGTGTTGTAGCATAGTTGGTGTAAAAGCTATAGTATGATACTCTAGCTTACGGGTGTTTCACGGGTCTACCTATGTCCTAAAACAATCCTATACCTCAAAGGTGTAGAAAGAAGGAAGACTTCGGCCCTTCTTCATATGGCTTCTGGTCAGCCCAAATGATTTTCTATTATATTATTATCATTGCAATAACTTGTCATGTTTAGATATTAGAGACATGTTTGCTTAATAGTGGACTAAGTGCAACTTTAAACATGTCACTCTTCAATGATAGCTTTTTATATGACATTATGGCTCTGCAGCATTATGCCATTGTATTGACTATATAACTAACATGCTATTACCAGGATAACAATACATTTATCATTTTAATTCACATGATTTCTATGACGTTATTTCCATCGTAATAACCTACAACTTTTAACTATTGGTGACCTGATTAGTTAATGTAGAGTACATGTAGCTTTAAATGTATTGCTATATTAGTGTTTTACATAACAATATTACTCTATTGTTGTTATGTTATTGTATTGGCTACCTACTACTATACTTTAATAACTATATGACTCAAGCATTATATAAAATGCTATATTAAATTTTATGTGATGCGATTGTCATGTTAATGACATGCTATCGAATACATGGCTAGTTAGTAGTGAACTATGTGTAATTTTGTATTCCTAACCTCAGTTTCTGTTTTCAGGTTTCCAAATTCGTGATCCTTCGTCTAGGATAAATCCACATTCTAGGGTTCTGGATCATTATAGTGACTAATAGGGATGGTCAAACATGAAAAATAGGACAATCTTATTGGGACTTGAGGATGATATTGCATCTAAATAAAAGAGGGCGATGGATGCGCAAACTAAACTTTGACATGAATTATATGAGTAATTTTTTAATGGAACTAATTAACTGCATCGATGTGATCTCTTTGTTGGAAAACCTTGTTATGTTTCCAAACGTATATACAAGATTTTATCATGAATTTAAAATGAAAGATTTCACATTTATCAGCTTATAAAATCTCAATTACGCATCAGAAAAAATGAGTTTATTTCACATGTTAGGTTGTTGAGTGTGAAAACATGTTTTTAAAGGAGATGAATTTATAGAACAGCTAACAATTACAGGACTGTTATTAAAAAAAATTAAAAGAAAAAAAAAATTCCTAACAAGAAAATACTTTCACATTGTATAACTGCAAGGAAACATGGTCTTCTTTCAAGTACCAAAAGAAACTATGTCAACGAAAAGTGTTGTTTGATATCTTTTATGAGAAAAAATACTTCAAGTTGTGTTGTTATCCACAAGTATGATCATGTGGAATCATAATGAGGAAAATAGATAAAACACTACCATTTCTTGTGGCATGTGCCGATAAAATGGAAATATATAGCAAAATTTGGGGACAAAAAGTCCCTTAAGTACATAAGCAAGCCGCAAAAGCAAAATAAGAAGGAAATATACAAGTTAGTATCACAATAAAACGTGATAAGAGAGATAGAGAGATAGTGGACAGACAGAACACCAGAGTCACCCAGCAGTAGACGAAGGACGGCGCCGTAGCCGAATAGCAAAGTGAACATCTCCCTGCACAAGGCGTGCCACAGACTCCGACGATGAGAAGGTGTTCCTGAAGACCCTGTTGTTGCACTCTTCCCAAATGCGCCACCAAGAAGAAATGAGCCACAACCTCCAAACACGACCCCAGGTAAAAGTAAGGTGGGAATAAGGGCAAAAGAGGAAAAGAAAACGAATGGATGGTGGATTTGAAAGGTTGTTAACGAAGGAGGGCCATGCAGAGGTAAGAACACTACAGAAGAAATGACAAGAGGTGAACCCGAGACTCAGCCGCGGTGAGACAGATGGGACATTGGTTAGCTAAACTAATACCGAGATGTTGTAGGTGATCAAAAGTATTTATGTGACCAGCAAGGAGAAGCCAGACAAAAGCAACGGCACGAGGAGAGGGACCAGGGGACCAAAGAGATCGGGGTGGAAGCGACGCAACAGAAGAACCAAAAGAGGCCAGGTAACAAGAAGAAAAAGTGTATTCACAGGAAGACGAAAGAGGCTAGGAAGGAGGGGCGAGCGGTGGGAGGTCAGCAAGGCGGAGGAAAAAAGGAAGGGCAGAACGCAGACCGCTCCAAAAGTGTGAAGGAGAGGTATGAGAGATGGAAATATTCCAATCACTAGGGGAAGACAAGTCATATTTGGAACAAATGAAAAGGGAGATGGGAGAAAACTCACTTGCCAGACGCCACCACCAAGAACATAAAGAGGACTCACACGCCCGACTAATCCCAACACCCTCAAGAAGATGCGGAAGGGCAACCATATCCCAACGCGCAAGACAATCCGAAGGTTGATCACCATCCCAAATAAAGTTACGTATAATCTTGTCAAACCTTCTCAGTACAACCGCATGAGGTCGAAAGACTGTCAAGACATGAAGAGGGATAGATGCAAGACAATGCTTAGCAAAGGTAATACGAATGATCTTGTCAAACCTTCTCTTGTGGCATGTGATTTCTCAACATATAACTAAGATATCAAGGCTAAGTAGTACTTAATTTCTTGATGGTATGTTTGACTAAAGAAATAATATTGACTTATAAAATTTTGTCTTTAGAGGCGTGCTAGAAATTTGCGTGAGGGCCAAAACAAATTAGTTGATCGAAGGAGGGCTGCTCACTTGCATACTATAAGAAATCCAGCATACAGTGATGTTGGAATCGTGTAACTGATGACCTCCGAAAACACAAAATGCAAGCTTGATCCATTCCAACCCAAAAAAACACAAACACACACATACAAATAAAATCGAAGTCACCCATTCTGACCATCTAAGTTGCATATACTATAATCCATCTGACATAAGCAAGATGTTCCCATACCTGTTGGTACGTCGGTATGGTGATACCGGTACGGTGGCACATCCACTTAGTTTTACTACAATCCATCTAACATGAGCAAGATGTTCCCATACCTGTTGGTACGTCGGCATGGTGAACCGGTACGGTGGCACATCCACGTAGTTTTACTACAATCCATCTAACATGAGCAAGATGTTCCCATACCTGTTGGTACGCCGGGATACCAGTACGGTGGCACATCCACGGTCGGCATAAAGATTAAGTGCCCTCTAGCAGCATCCTCACCTGTAGTTATCTCGATTAATGGCTCGATGTTTTCTGCAAGATGCAACCCTCCCGTTATCCTCCTCTCGTCGTTATCTTCGTTTATTGATCTTTTTTTCTAGAAGCAACCCTTCCATGTTATCCCCTGCAACTTTTTCGTCGTTGTGGCCTGAAGGCCCTGAACGTCCGTTGCGCCCATTTTCATTCTTTACCACCCCCACCACCACATCGTCAGGACGCATGGAGAAGGCTCGGCCGCTACCGGCGGCTACACCATCCACGTTCACCGGAGATGGCGGGAGGCAGCCGAAGAAGGTCGTGGTGTGCGGCGGCGGTGTGGTGGGCGTCTGCACTGCCTACTTCCTTGCCCAGAAGGGCGGCTCGACCACATCGGTCACAGTCATCGAGAAATCATCTGTTGCCTGCGCTGCCTCCGGCAAGGCCGGGGGATTCCTGGCTCTCGACTGGTGCGACGGATCACCTCTCTCGCAACTTGCTCGCACTNTCTTCTTGAGCTACACCACCACTCACGGAAAATGCCTCGACCCGGAGGTCTACCCGCGGCCCACCGGCGAGGTTTACATTTGCGGCATGTCTGAGGATGACGCTCCGGTGCCGGACGGGGCGGAGCAGGTGGAGCCGAAGGGGGAGTCGATCGAGATGCTCAAGAGGATCGGCGAAACGGTGTCGAGCCGATTGAGTGTCGGTTCGGAGCAGGCCTGCTTCTTGCCGTGCACACCGGACGGCCAGCCAGTGATCGGACAGGTGCCGAACGTGAAGGGTTTGTACGTGGCGACGGGTCATAGCTGCAGGGGTATACTCAACGGCCCGGCTACCGGAGCTGCGGTGGCGGAGCTCGTCTTGGACGGCCACTCGGCTATCGTTGACCTCAAACCTTTTAGTCCCTTGAGGTTTCTCCGTGGCCATGACCGGCCTTGAAGTCGATGTGTGGGTGCGGACACGAGCAAACAAGAAGAGGCCATTCTGTCAATGCCTTTAAAATTGGGCATTTCAGATATCCCTTGATTTATTTCTTGTAAGTCCACTGCATATGCCCCCTTTATTTCAGTAAATCCGCTTGCTTCTTTGACTCCTTTCGCCCTATCTTGTAATGGCAATGTTGATGCGTCGAGTTTCTTTTTCCTTCCCTCCTTTGAAAGCAACCGATCTATAAGACTGCTATACCTACCAACTTGCTGTTACAGAGTATCTTCCTATAAACAAAATGCAAGGTACATAGAGTCTATTTGTTATTGACCTAAACGCACATGACATTTATGTCACTTGTTACACATTGTAGAAAAGACATTTGAATAGTGGAACTTGAAGGAAATTCTATTGAAAAATCGTTTAACCTGAGCAAATGTCCATTGTATTGGACGTGACTGCAGCCAATGAAAGATATAATGTTGCATCCACATTGCACGTGTTTGTAATCTCCTATGCCCTATTGTACTCTGAGCACCATTATTTTAGCATCAAACATGTGTAAGTCTGAATTCTGAAAGGCTATATTTTAGCTCAAATAATTTGTATTATACTGTTATCATTGGAATGACTTGTCATGTTTAGCTATTGATGACGTGGAGTTAGTAGTGGACCCAGTATAACTTTAAATGTATCACTGTTCAAGGTTAGCTTTTTATATAACAATATAATCCTTTAGCGTTATGCCATTGCATTGACTACACAACCGCAACACGCTATTACCATCATAACAGTACATTATCATTTTAGTTCATATGATTTCTATGATGTTATTTCCATTGAAATGATCTACACTATTTTTCTCTTCTAAAGCACAGGAAGAAGAAGCCCAGGCAGCTGAGCAATGCGACTTTGTGATAGAACCAATGACCGCATACAGCAACAGCACATTGTTATTTGTTTATACAATCTCATATGTTCATTACTTAAACCATTCAGGTGGCTTACTGCATAGTGCATATTGTCTGATTTTATAAGGACGGATGCATACATTAACAACTCCATATGCAAAAATATCACATTTTTAAGGTCAGAAACAAAGGAACATTAGACCACTGGTGGCAACTTGCATATATTTATTACCATAGTACATTAACCAAAACAAGCACTATGTTCATTACTTAAACCATTCAGGTGGCTTACTGCATATTGTCTGATTTTATAAGGACGGATGCATACATTAACAACTCCATATGCAAAAATATCACATTTTTAAGGTCAGAAACAAAGGAACATTAGACCACTGGTGGCAACTTGCATATATTTACCATAGTACATTAACCAAAACAAGCACTTGTATATGATTTCTAGATATGAAAACATTGTGTATTCTATTTCTCCCACATGCAAAAAATTAGGAGTGTACATTTGCATATGGGTGAGGTTATATATTGTACATAAACATATTTTGTCATATTGAAAAAACATTGTGAAATTTATTTTCAAATTTTGGTTGGTTGATCATGTTGTCATTTATGTTTAAATTTGGATGTTTTGGTAAAATGTCCTCATCAAGTGCTCAACCACCTGCTCCTTTTATTTTAACAAATCCAGTTACGGTGGTGTTACATGTTGATATGTTCACATCCCTGCTCATTTCCCTCCCCTTGAAGCAACCAACCGTCCTTTTATTTTTTGGCATATGCGTACAACTACTCCTTTCACTCTCTTTTGCAATGGTGTTTATGATCTCTGCTACTAAACATACATTTTTCTATAAACAAAGATGCAATGTATGTAAAGTCTTTTTGGTAGAAAATTTATTGACTTTATATATTAAAATAATATTTATGTCGCTTGTTGCACGATGTAGGAACACATTTGAAGGATAAAAAATAAAGGAGATTTTATTGAAGCATAATTTAACTAAAGTAGATGTTAATTCATTAGGACTTCATCCAGCATAAGACATATCAGGTTGCTTGTCAGCATGCTTACATTCTCCTATGTCATATTGTACTTGACCACTATTTGTCACAACGTTGTTGTTTTACAGAAACTACCTCCTATGAGTAATTTTGTATTCAGAATGAATTTATTCATCACAATGGCCAATGAAAGACGCAACATGTTGTTACTTACATCCATATGTCTGTAGATATATATGGTCCTCTATGCCCTATTGTACTTGAGTACCATCTATGAAATAATTGTTATTTTAAACTAGATCATATGTATGTTGCGACCGTCATTTGAGCATTTGTGTTTAGTACAAGTAAAATTCACTAGTTTCTTACATGAGAATGAGTATTTATGTTGTTCGTTACATGTTGGTGATGCTTTTGATATTGGAAATTGAACTTTGTTGAAGCATAGTTTGACTGGAGTAGGTGTTGATGGTGTCTTAAGAACAGTTACTTTTTTGAATGTATCTACACTTTTTGTTTGTTGGTGTAAGTAAACAACATTTGTGTCAGATGTGACAAGCTTCTACATCAAACATCGCACATTCTCTTAGTAAATTTAGGATGATAGACTCGAATTGTAGGTGCTAGGCAAAGAACATATAGATGACGAGAATGCAGCCCATAACAAGCATAGGCACAATTAGGTTATACTAATTCAGAAGCATCACCAGTACAACTAAACTTCACTGGCTTCTTCTTGCATGAGAATGAGTCTTTACTTTGTTTCTTACATGTTGGCAATGTATTTTATATCGGATATTGAAATAAATTTTGTCGAAGCATAGTTTAACTAGAGCATGTGTTCATGATAACTTGAGAACAGTTCAATTTTTTTGGTATCTATCTGCATGTTTTGTTTTCTGGTGTCAATGAGCAACTTTTATGTCAAATCTGACGAACTTCTACATTAAATGTCATAAATTCTTTTGGTACAAATTTTAGAACGATAGACTCCAATCACAGGTGAGAGGCAAAGAACATATAGGTGACAAGCAAATACAATATGTGACATGCATAGGCACAACTAGGTTATACGAAGTTAGAAGCATCCATCAGTAATTTAATTTAATTCATAAAGGAGGTTGACTTTCACGTCACAAACATGTGTATCAAAATTCACGTACTTGTGAGGTTTGAAGTGTGTTTTTAACTTGTGAGGTTTGAAGTGTGTTTATATATATATATATATATATATATAGAGAGAGAGAGAGAGAGTCAATTAAACGCAGTACTTGGTTTTGGTTCAATCTAACTATAACTTCTCGAGTGTATGATCTAACTATAACTTCTCAAGTATATGCGTTTGTACTCATCCATGTGAACCTTTCAAGCTTTGATACACGTGAGACTGAGTCTACAATTATACAAGAAAGCCAAATGCAAGTCAATCATTATATTAATTAAGCTAAAGTTACTCTATTCAATAGCCAAACCATTGATAACTAATTATGAATTGGAAGTGGCAGATTCCAATCTCAAATTTTGAATGAGAAGCAGGGAAAAAATGCAACCCACAAGCATGAAAATAGTTAAGTTATGAAGGCTTAGAAGCAGGAACAAATGCTTAAATTGATCACTAAATGATGTTGATGTGCTCATCACTATCTTTTACATCAAAATTCACCTACTCATAAAGTTGAAGCATACTTTTTTCATGCTGAACTTATAGATACAAATAATGTTTTGAAATATGCATAATAAATTAAATATGCTCAATTGGGTCCTTCTAACTCTATATGCATGATAAATAAATATCTTAATTGGGTCGTTCCAACTGTAAGTTGACAAATATATTCAATTGTGCTCATCCATGTGAACCTTTCAAGCTTACATGTGTGTGTGAGGATAAGCCTGCAATTATACAAGAAAGTCAAAAGGCAAGTCAATAAGCACAAAAGTTTGCTTAAGTAGTTTTATTTGGTCTTCAAACCATCAGTGATTGGTGATGAATTGGAAGTAATAGACCTCATCTTAGGTTTCGCAAAAGTGACAAGTGACAATGACTATAATCCAGAAGAAGCGTAGGCACAATTAAGCTTGCCATTAGGAGCATGAACCATTGATTAAGTTGGTTTTTATAAACTAGCACATCAAAATGCACCTATTCATGAAGTTCAAATTAAGCTTTCCCCATGTCATGGTTGAACTTGTAGGTACTAGTTATGATTTGTAATGTATAATAAATTACATACATGTACATTCTCCATAAAATTGTATTTAACATGTCATTCATCTATTCATGCCATTTCTTTATTTTTGAATTATCACCTTTACAAATTTGTATTAATCTATTCCCACCACTTTTTCCAGCATGTTGCTTCATGTGATTGCCCAATACTAGCTACCATATGATTTGTAGGGGTCAAATTTGCCACCTAGAACCACTTTAGCACATGCATAGAGTTAATGGCACAATCAAATTATGAGCATACATTTTTCTTCAATTTATAAATCTGAAATCAGGTTTGTGTGCATGTCTCCTAAGCTTTTTTATCCACTTCCAGAGTAAGCAACCCAATATTGGGGGTTGAAAAATAAGATGAGAAGACCACTTAAGCAACAGAAAAGGGATGTGCATAGTGATTTCCAACTACAAATAAAGTTGAGTCATAAGTACAAAATATGTGATTACTTGGTATCAACTAATATAACTTGTTTATATTCTAACTTCTACAACCCACAAAGCCTCCAATGCCTTTACTTGTTTATCATAAATGCCTATTAATGTTATACATTCATATGTTATTATTAATTAACACTTGTGTAATGCAAATGATATTTGCCAACATTGCAAGAAAGTGAATTGCATTTGCGGTGGACTTCCTCAAGGAAACCATTATACTATATGACTGTGAATATTAAGAGTTGCATCATCAGTGATTTGCACTTCGCTTTCTTCAACCAACAACTAAGAATGAAACTTGATCAGTTCAATTTCCACCATGTACATCCAATCCCCAAGTAATCAAATGGATCTGATTATAGAATGCTCTTGAACATATATGTGTAATTAATTTTGCTTGATGAACCCATGTATTTTGCCTAACCCGACATGCCTAGATATAGATGGTAGTGGAAACAATGGGAGATGATGAGCTACCTTTAACAAAAGCTTATGAACGATTTATATGCTGGGGCAATCATGGTTGGAGGTGAAGTGCTAACAACAAATGTAGTTGGAAAGTCAATTATCATGTGAATTTTGTTTAGAGTAAAGGAGGAGAAACTAATGACACTCAAAAAGTTTGAAATTTTTTGTTGTATTTATGTTCACATTTTTGCTTAAACGAACTCATATATCAATTGTCATAAACATAATAAATTTGATCATCATGTGAATTTATAATAGTCAATGTACTTGGCCAAGAAGTATAGTGTTGTATGAATTAAGAGTGGTTGATTCCGATCTTGAGTGACTAGCCAAGGATATGAAAGCTAAAAAATGAATACAAACCCTGACATACTACAATCAAGTTAGAACAAATTTACACATAAAAATTTTGCAACCAAGATCAGAATCAACATAAGTGATGTACAATTAGCGCATACATAAAAACTCCAATTGACAGGTGCACTTGGGAAATTGATAATCAAGTGAATTTTATTGTCCATTGAAGGAGAAACCGGTGAACTTGAATGTTGATAGAGCCCTACCTAGCTCAAAGCTCAAACACTGTACTATTTCTCTATGATGTTTATGCAAAGCAGCCAAATATTTCTCTTTGAATGTTTTTTGCCTACTAGATTCCTTCACTATCCATTATGTGCAATAAGTACTAAAATGTATAAACCACCTGCTCTAAAAAGCAACATGCATCAGAAAGAAAAAAAATCAACTTGTGTAATGATGAATCAACCTTACTAATTTAATGACATACCAAAAACCAAATAGTCATATACTTTACGTAGTTGAAATGCATAAAAAAACCTCCCTCTTCTCATCGAAATTTATGTATAAATTTGTTCTCATCCCTCCCATTTTGCGAGCTTTGTATATGGACCAACAATAAGCTTCTAATTCAAACAAAGAATGAGATGTGTTCGCACACTCAAATATGTGCCACATACATGAACAACTTCAAAAAAAAAAGCACACAAATCAAGTTAAAAGGTAGTGACAAAAAACAATGTATTTGCATTAGCCAAAAACCTTTGCACTTCAACCAGTCTGCACTCTACACAACTGGCTGAATTGATTGGCCAACATAGTAGCAGCCCAAGTATAACTATACATTGCATCAAGATCTTTGGGAAATTGGATGAAGTGCACATGTATCCTCTTTTCCTAAAGGTCACTAAATAGGTAGTAGCTGAAAAAGAACAAGATGTAAGAGTGTAGCTCCCTACTGGTTGATTTCCATGGGTTTGTTGTGAGGATTTCTAATTGAAATGCTTTTCGAATTTTAATGTCACTTTCTTAACCTCCACTCATTTCAACTCTTAAAACATTTTGTGTGCAGTTCATACAATCATACTAAATTATACCAACCACAGGTGATTTATGATAGTTCAATCAAGTGATAGAGCACATACTTCAATCAAGTGATACAGCACACATACTCCAACATGATCATCATTTCAAAGTCTTTGAAGTGTAACATGTTGATAATATGGATTCCAATATTGGGACAACAAATAGTCTGCATGAGAATCCATATTAATTGGTTTCTATCTAGAATGACATCAAAATGCATGCATAACCCTCAAACGCCTCTTCATGAACTCTAACAGCTTCAAATACCACTATTGGACTGCAAGCCAACTGCATCAAATAACAAAAAAGTTACCAAGGGAAAGCATTTCTAAATTCCTACAAAAAGATAGCATCAATACTGAAAATAAATGTGTCACACACAAATAAGAAATATGCTAGTAAAAAAATGTTGGAAAAAATAGGTTGTAGAGCAAACAACACAAAAACATCAACAACATTGTTGATGTTCTATAATAATCAGCTAAGTACTACACTAATAAGACAGTTGCTAACTACAGTAATCCAAACCTAATTGCTTGTACCTTCCATTTCATAGTGCCTCGCCTTCCGGCTTTTCGAGTGCTTTCACCACCACCACTATAAGAAGACTGCAGCTATTTGCTCGTTCGGCTACCAAATTTTGCGGCAAACTTTGCGCAACCAAATTGTATGCCATTCTCAACGTGTCACGCCGTCACTTGCAAGCATGTTGTCAGGCATGTCGCTGACCAGCGTGATCGGTCACGCTTTGGGTGGCTACTTATGAAAGGAGAAAAGTTAAGCTTCACTGGGCGCCGCCCTGATGAAGTTTTAGATCACTTCAATAGACTTAATTGAATATCTCATTACATAAGGAAACTAACAGCATAGTATTAGATACATACTACTTCAAGAAATCATCATACCATGTTAAAATTTTTGTTGTCCTCACGTCTCACCAATAGCTATAGTCCTCTTCAAAGACCTCTGCCAACAGCATGGCTCTTTGTCCTTTGCTCCCTCAAAACATATTACCTACAAACAAATGTGGTGGTAAACTTCAACAAGTCGAGATAGCAAAAGGACAGCTCCAGTTACAACTGCCCCTCTATTTGAATCCTTAAAACTAAATCATTCAATCAAATGAAAAAATTGTACAATTAAATGAAAACCAAATCACACAATCAATTAAAATCTAAATTGCACATTAACTATCTTGCTTCTCTCTCTGCCAACAATTAAGTTGCCGATAACTGAATTTGCAATTTTCACCTTTGCCTGTTTTCAACATCTAGATCACACAGTTTGGCTAAAAAGGGGAAAAAATTGTCTATACCACTAATAAGAATCACTAGTTTAATTCTACCAATGAGTCACTGCTAAGTCCTTATGCTGGTGGCACGTCTCAGCACATTTGATATCTTTAAACCCATGATCCATTATTTATACAAATCTGAAAAGTGTTGGTAAAGCTGTAGTAGAATATTTTTTTTAACTAGTAAAAAGGCATCCCTTCTCGATTGATTGATGTCTTGCATTTCCCTCTCTTCGCAAAGGTTGTGTGTGTTCATTCCTCCAAGGCGACTCCTGCCCGTTCTAGAAATCAACAATGCATTGGAGCAACTCAAAACAAACAAATGTAAGACAAAGGAAAAATAAGCTGAAAAGGGGCAGATGAATCTTTTGACCAAAATGGAATGGATTCTTGCCAGAAACAAGCCATCTCAGGCCAGTTCCTTTCCTTGTTGTTGGAATATTGAAGGAGAAAAGAAGACAGAAATTTAACGTGGTTCGGCCATTGGCCTACATCCACGAGAGAAGAAACTCTCACTCACTGTATTCCTTTCATCAAATACATAAGCCTTATATAAGATATAAGGTATGGCCCCAACGTGTAAAGATAAATACGCTAACAACTGATTTCTAGATTGGATGACTCATCCATAATAGGGCAAGAAAAACGAGGAAGGAAAGTTAGATAAGGGAAATCTAGATAAGGCAAGATCGCCTTCAACAACTTGCTATAATTTTGGTAGACGTTGGTGAAGATATTCTTCCCTTTCAACACTCCCCCTCAAGTGGGGCGTAAAGATTCCAGCAGCCCCACTTGACTTTGATTTCATTAAACTGCTTGATCGTGAGTCCCTTGGTAAGACCATCAACCAATTGATTGCAGCTCTTGACATAGGGGGTACATATATCTTTCTTTTGCACTTTTTCCCTTACATAATGGCAGTCAATTTCCAAATGCTTTGTTCTTTCATGAAATACCGAATTTGCAGCAATGTGAATGACAGCTTGATTGTCACAAAACATAGGAATAGGGTAATCAACCTTGAAGCCAAGTTCTTGAAGGAAATTCTTTACCCAAATGAGTTCGCTAGCAGCAATGGCCATAGATCTGTATTCAGCTTCTGCGCTTGACCTTGAAACAGTGTTTTGTTTCTTACTTTTCCATGAAACTAAATTGCCTCCAAGAAATACACAATAGCCTGTCATAGATTTTCTATCCACTCCACCTGCCCAGTCTGCGTCAGAATAGCCATTGATGTCAATGTTTCTATTTATTTTATACCACAATCCCTGACCGGCAGTTTTCTTTAGATATCTCAAAACTCGATCCACCATTTTAACGTGTCCGAGTTTCGGAGCATGCATATGTTGACTGATCAAACTTACAGCATAGGTAATATCGGGTCTGGTCACTGTAAGATAAATAAGTTTTCCGACCAATCTTTGATACCTATTTACATCTTCAATGACTTCACTTTCAAGATCCTCTAGCTTGCAGTAAGGATCAATAGGAGTGTCAATAGGCTTGGAGTCGAGTTTTCCAGTCTCCTTGAGCAGATCGAGGATATACTTGCGTTGAGACAAATAAATACCTTTCTTTGATCTAGAGATTTCAATGCCCAAGAAGTATTTAAGTCTTCCCAAATCTTTGATCTCAAAGGCTTTGTGAAGAAATTTTTTCGTTTTGAGCATGATATCTAAATCATTTCCAGTGATGATGATGTCGTCAACATATATGAGGACAATTACCACATTTTCTCCAGTTCTCCTGATGAAGACAGAATTGTCTGTATGGCAGCGGGTAAAATGTTTAATTTCAAGAGCTTCACTCAATTTTTGATGACATGCTCTGGGTGATTGTTTCAGCCCATAGATAGATTTTCTCAGTCGACAGACCAACCGTGAGTTGTCTTCTTGAGGATGACCCGGAGGGAGTTGCATGAACACTTCTTCCTTCAGATCGCCTTGTAGGAAGGCATTTTTGACGTCGAGTTGAAATAAAGGCCAACCAAAATTACAAGCCATAGAAAGTAAAATTCGTATGGTATTCATTTTTGCTACTGGTGTGAAGGTTTCCGCATAGTCTAGACCTTGAGTCTGTGTGTATCCCTTAGCGACTAGTCTGGCCTTGTGTCTCTCTATGAAACCATCACTGTTGTATTTGGTTTTGTATATCCACTTACAACCAACAGCTCTCTTGTTCTCAGGTAAAATTGTAATATCCCAAGTGTGATTCTTCAGTAGAGCATTCAGTTCTTCATTCATCGCTTCAACCCAAATAGATTGTTGCTTTGCTTCTTGATAAGAGCTGGGGTCATGGTGACTAGCGATAGAGCTTAAGAACGCAACATGTCTCTTGGAAAGATGTTGGTAATGAAGATACTTATTCATAGGGTACTCACTTGCTGCAACCATTACATACTCATCAAGATACTTGGGGCGTTGTGTTGTTCTTCCAGATCTTCTAAAAATGCTTTCTTCTTGAACCTGACTTAGTTCAGGTTGAGAGATGTCTTCCTCAAGGTGTTCAATAGGTTGAAGTTGTTGAACATCTGAATGACGAGTAGAGATCACAACATCAAATTCCTTGTAGTCGTCTATACAAGGTTGAACGAGGTTGTGTGAAGCTTCCTCCCCCTGCCCAACTTAATCAATAGGGTGAAAGAAGGGAGTTTGTTCATGAAACACCACATCACGAGAAATGGTCAGACGACTATTATTAACATCATAGCACTTGTACCCCTTTTTTGATGATGAATAACCTAGAAAAACACACTTAGTAGCTCTAGGACTTAATTTGTCACCCTCCAAATTCTTTACGTATACTGTGCACCCAAAAACACGCATGTGAGTGATGTTTAATTTTCTTTGCACTAACACTTCAAGAGGTGCCTTACCATGAAGCCCCTTTGAGGGAGAGCGATTTATAATATAACACGTCGTAAGTACAGCATCACTCCAAAAGCGCTTGGGCATATTCATTTGAAACAAGAGAGATCTTGTTACCTCTAGAATGTGTCTGTTTTTCCGTTCGGAGACACCATTTTGCTGGGGTGTTTTAACACAAGAATACTGATGAATAATACCATGTTCCTTCTCAAAGATATCAAACTGGTGATTTTTAAATTCTGTCCCATTGTCTGACCGAAAAACTTTAACATGTGTTCCATACTGGACTTCAATCATCTTGTAGAATTCCTTGAACTTGGAAAATACCTCATCTTTGGACTTTAATAAATAAATCCAAGTGAAACGGGAAAAGTCATCAATGAATAACACATAGTATTTGAAATTGGAATAAGAATCCACAGGCGCAGGGCCCCACACATCAAAGTGAATTAACTCAAAAGGAAAACTAGACTTGCTTTCAGAGTGAGAAAAAGGTAATCTTGTCATTTTTGCCAGTTTGCATATCTCACAAAGATCAGAATCAAATTGCAGACTATGAAATAAAATTTTTAAAGGTCTACTCGAAATAGTTCCGAGGCGTTGGTGCCACATTGAGCCGTCCTCGTGCACCTTTGCCGAGAGAGCTTGCATTTTATCTTCTAAAATGTAGAGGCCACGGTCCATGTGACCTTCACCAATCTTCTTCTTCGTCACTATGTCCTGGAGTATCACATTAGAAGGTGAAAAAATGACTTCACAATTCAGGTCTCTAGTGATTTTGGAGACAGATAGTAGATTAGAGGACAGACCAGGCATGTATAGGACCTTGGAAGTGTTAGAGGAATCAAAGAACCGTAAATTTCCAATACTTTCAACATTTATGTGTGACCCATTAGCTATAGTAACAGTAGTGCACTTTTGTGAAGGAGCAATATCATGTAAAACAGAGCTATTCATGGTCATATGTTCGCTGGCCCCTGAATCAACAATCCACCGGTTAGGGAGGAGCATACCTTTGTTTTCTGCTGCAGAATTTAACTGGGCTGAGGCAGCAACAACAGATTGAGTTCCTTTGACACTTTGAAGAAGTTCATTGATTTTTCCTAGAATTATAAGAAGATCCAGAGTGTCTGGTTTTTCATTTGTTGTGGCGACTTTGGCACTTGGCGTGGCATCCTTAGGTTTGTCACCCCACTTCCTGTCAGTAGGTCTCCCATAAATATCCCAGCAATGGTCACGAGTGTGACCATCCTTTTTGCAGTAAGTACAAAAATGTTTGGGTCTGGTTCTGCCTTTAAAATTTTGAGTACTGAAGTTCTTTGCGATGAAGGCAGTCCTGTCGTTTTGTTCTACTTCACTAGTTCCAGTCGAGGAATTCATCACAAGTTTTCTAGATTCATCACTTAAGAGAAGAGAACATACCGTAGATAGGGGCAAAGGAATAGGAGACATAAGAATCTGCTTCCTTGTCGATTCATACTCGGGTCCGAGACTGGCCAGAAGTTCAAATATTTTTTGTTGTTCACGGATCTTTTCTTTTGAGCTCAATCTTTCAGACATGGCCATAAGATAGTCCAACTCGTCCCATTTTCCCTGTAGTTCCCCCAAATGCTCGCTAAGAGATTGATTTTCCTTTTTTGTGTTGCGGATGCTTTGGGATAGGTGGAACATGCGAGCAAGTTGGTTTTTTTCGCCATATAGATCCTTGGCCTTCTTCCACATTTGAGACGCAGTTTGAGCAAAATAGAATCCTTGCGCAATTTTGGGTTCCATGGAATTGAGGAGCCAAGACATGACGAGATGATTATTGGATCTCCATTCCTTGTAGGCTGGGTCGTTCTAGTTGGGCTTGGGAAGATCATCGTTGACATAGTCCAGCTTCGATTTGCCACTGAGGTAGAACATAGCCGACTTGGACCAAGCCAAGTAATTTGAGCCATTTAGCAAAACAGAGGTGATTCTGTTGCCCGGATTTGAGTGTTCCTGAACCACAATTTTCTCCATCATCTGGGCCATGGAGAAATGCCTGACAGGCATGGAGAAGAAGAAACACACCTAAAGCTCTGATACCATGTTGGAATATTGAAGGAGAAAAGAAGACAGAAATTTAACATGGTTCGGCCACTGGCCTACATCCACGAGAGAAGAAACTCTCACTCACTGTATTCCTTTCATCAAATACATAAGCCTTATATAAGATATAAGGTATGGCCCCAACGTGTAAAGATAAACACGCTAACAACTGATTTCTAGATTGGATGACTCATCCATAACAGGGCAAGAAAAACGAGGAAGGAAAGTTAGATAAGGGAAATCTAGATAAGGCAAGATCGCCTACAACAACTTGCTATAATTTTGGTAGACGTTGGTGAAGATATCCTTCCCTTTCAACACTTTTGTTCTTCGTTTCTTTTTTTTTTGAAACTCTCTCAAAGCAGACACATTTTGTGCAAAAGTACTTGCACAAGCACAAGTAGCCAAAAGATTTAGTCTAGATGTGCATCAATTGAGTGGGGACTTCTAGTCTCTCTCTCTCTCTCTCTCTCTCTCTCTCTCTCTCTCTCTCTCTCTCACACACACACAATTGAGTGGAAGTAGGTAGATTCCAAATGTACCTTATTTGATTTCATGTAGAATCACTACCTTACAAGAACTAAAAGCCATAGAATCCGTGTGCCTAATTCTTGATTGGGCTTTTCTTTGAACTTGAAGAAATATGGAGAAATGGAGAAATATTAATGCTCTTCTTCTTGCTATTTTTGGTGCTGCCAGCAAACGCTGATGGTGGTTTTAATCGACATAAAGTTCATGATTTAATTGGGAATTTGTGATAGACCTTTTTTGTTTTTGTTTGTTATTTTCAGTGCATTTGTGGTAATGATTGGGTATTCTTTAATTTTCTTTTAATTTTGGCTAGCTCAATTTTTTTTTTATGCTGCTCTAGTTGTTTCCTTCTTTCTTCTTTTTCCTTTTCTTGATTGCAAGAGAAATAGACCAACTCAGCTACGTGGTTTTTCTTTTTTTGTTTCTTCATTTACTTTGTGAATCTTTTTATCTTGTTTTTCATTCTTTCCCTTACAGACTATGAAATTCATTAGGTTGTTTTTCCTAACATTTTAGATTGTACTTTTCATTTCTAACTTTATGGTTCCCATACAGATTTTCTATGCTTATTTTCTTTATTTGTATTTAGTAACCACGATCGCCATTATCACCCTCTTCTTGATCAAATAGATTAGCTAACAAATTAAAAAGTTTAGTTTGTGTCTTTATACAAATATATTTAGCTAAGTTTCATCTATACTAAATGTATGTTTCTTTTTTTTTATGATCCTCTCTGGAAGTGACATTCAAATCAAAGGGATTGTTGGCTGTGAAATGTCATATGCTATGTATGTGCATTTGGGCGGCGCTTAGATCATTTTCTGAATAGGAAAGTTTCTGGTTCATGGAATAAGAGCTTGGCATCTTTAGTATGATATCAAAGAGAATGGGATTTCACCAATATGCACTATTGGTTTGGAAGTAGTATATTCTTCTAATAGTCACTTTATATGGCCTCATGAAGGATCCATTGTTCAATCTGTTTGAAGTTCTTAAAAGAGGATCTATGGAGGTCCATTCGAATTGCGGACTATCTTTCACATTTTCTGTTCTAATCTATGGGACCATCCACACTGAAACCAATAAGAAAATAACTTTTAAATGCACTTCTCTTTTACATCTGGTGCCAGATGCAACAAAAAAAGATTAGACGATGAGGATGCCATGGAACTAAAAAGCATAGTTTCTTCTTTTCTTGCTTGTGCTTCATTTAGGTTATGTAATTAGAGGTCAATCTTTGTCTATATGAATATGTTGATTACAAGAATTGGTTATCCTTTTCCTGATTGGCTTAAGCAAAGTGCAAGCCTGTATCCATATGTTTGCATTGTGTTTTGATTGTGAAATCGTGAATAAAATCATTGGTGTAGACGATGCAAATTGTCACTGCTGTAGCTATATAGCTGTGATCTTTTCACCGGTATAGGTTCTTATATGCTGATCTTTAGGGTTGCAAAGTTGGGCTCAAACTCGACAGAACAAGCTCAACCTTGACTCGATGATACAATGTGGAACTCGAACCGTTTAACTTGTTTAAGTTAAGCATGTCTCATTTCTTTTAACTCGATCGTTTAACTCATTTAGCTGCTACTTGTTTAATTATTTTCTCATTATGATTCAATGTTCATTGTGTAGTCAAGAAGAGCCGAGTTCTTACAACTCGAACTCGACTTGTTTAACATTTCGAGCATACATTTGAGCTCGAGCTCAATTTGTTTATAAATGAGTCGAGTTTTAACGAGCAAGTTCAAGTCAAGCTCGAGTTGGCTCGACTCATTGTGCAGCCGTACTGGTCTTTGGACACAGTGGTAATTATAGCAACAACAGAAATGGCCGGCATACATCTTCATTGGTGCCTATACCAGTGAAACCTGTCATTGGATAGACCTTATTTTTTTGTGGTATGATGAGCAGAGGAAGATAAACCTAATTCCAGGTGGCTGGAAAAGCCTCAAAAAGCAAACACGCCACCTCCAAAAATGATCAGAACGAAGAAAAGTAGCCGGAAAAGACCTCAAAAACAAAGACGCTACGTCAAAAAATGATAAGAAGCAATGAAAGTCGATGTAGACTGAAATCCTTCCATCTGGCACCGATTTTAAGTTGCCGTTCTATTTACTTTTAACAAATTAAATTGGCGCACGATCAATTAAAAATTAAAGTACACAATCAAGTATTAAATAATAAGTTGTTTAATCTATTAAAAGCTAGGTGACCTATTTTCATAAAATTGTACAATTTGACCATGATGAACCAATACCATCAATATTGGCTTCAAACTAGTCACAAATATGGTTAATGGAGTGGTTAACGGAGTTTAGAAGGCAAAGCCTTTTTCAAGTATTTTTATGCAAAAGTTTCAGAAAAATTTCGGCAATTTTTTCAGAAAAGAAAAAATAATAAAAATTAATGAAACTAACAAGAAAACATGACAATTAATTCAATGAAATGATAAACACGATGTTTTAATAATGATAGAAATGAAAATAATTAATAATTTCTTAAGTTTTAAACTTTAAAGCAAATACAACTTCAAAATAATGAAAAAAAGCGAAAAAAAACTGGATTTTTTTTTTGAAATTCTTTTTCAGAAACAGGGAAAAAGATGGTCCTTTTTCGTTTTCATTGTTTTTAATGCTTTTATCGGATCTTATGAATTTTTTTATAACTATCTACGAAATAAAAAGCATATTATCTAAAATCAAACTCAGTAGCAAACCTACGTGTGTGGCAGCACCCGAACGGTGTCGGCAACTGCTTTGATATCGATGTTCTCAAATTGGTTGATGGTCAATATCGGTGTTCTCAAAATGGCTTTTTTTACTGAATCGATGAGGTTGCTGATTGAGCAAATGGGCCGATTTTCCGATTCAGCTGAATCCACTGGAAATCAATAAAAAATATTGAAAAAACATTTCTTGAAAAATAAAAATGAAAATAAAAAACTTTAATATTTAAAAAAAATCAGAAAACTGACATGTCACACTCTTTAAATTAGCCGCCACTCAAATCCATGTCATTCTATTGAATTACCCGAATTCGGATAATAATGGAACCAGTTGGCTGGTGCAAACAATTGCCTCATAAAAATTAATTTATTTTTATATTAATAATTTGATATATTTGACTGTATATATGTATAAAGTGCTTTTAAAGGCATTAAAGTTATTGAATTAATGTTCCCTCCAACCAAAATTTCTTCCCAAGAGTTTTGAGGTAGAAGTTAACATAGTCACAAATAAAGTCTCGGAGTTTTAAACAGCGAGATTTTTCTCAAGATGTAATGCAGTGAGCTTGAAAAAAAAAAGAAAAACAATACGATAAACTTTTAAACATTAAATAAAAAATAAAAATTGGGAAAAATAAAATAATTTAGAAACTAATAACACAAACATGAAAAGATAAGTAGATTTATAACAAATAAAAAATGAAAAAAAAAACATTTGGTATTAAAAAAACTGAAAAAATGAAAAAACAAATGAAAAAAACGCAAAAAGGATAACAGAACGATCCCAGAGCTCAAATTCAAACACCACAAATGTTCGGATTAGATTTTAGAGAAACTTTCGAGAATACAACAAATTAAGTTATCACACTTAAGCCTTGGACAGTTGTTTTCCATTGTTGAGGAGAACAAAAGGCTGGTTTGCGTTAAGTTTGTCATAAAGTGAGTGATAAATTAACTTTTGCCCTCACCTACCGGCCTTTTGGAAAGTTTTAAAGAACTTGCAAATTTGAGCTTAACTTCTTCACCAAGGCAAACTCGGGTCTTCTTTTATATATATATATATATATATATATATATATATATATATATATATATATATATATATATATATATATATATATATATATATATATATGGAAAAATTGAAATCAAACTACTGTTTCTATGGTTATGCAGTTATTTTTGTATTTTGTATTGCTAAAAACCGTTGCAAAATGTGCATTTCATCGCTAAAAACTGTGGTAAAGTAAACTCTATGGCAAATACACAATTTGTGATGGTTTTTAGTGACATAAAATAAAAAATAAAAACCATCTAATCAAGGAAATGGCTGAGATTTTAATTCATTTAGAAACATGCACCGGATCGAATATTTGAATTTAGGTTAGCTATTTTGATCTTCCTTTACTAAAACCTTCAAATAAAAACCATCTAATCAAAGAAATGGAAAAATTATAATCTGAAAAGTGGAGAGAAGATCGATCCAAGTTTTGAATGTCAATCGGAAGTGGTAGGTGGGCGGTCAAATAAAAGGGTCTTCAATGGCGGCTGAGTTACAGCCATATGAAAATTAGTCTCACCAACTTCAATCCGGATTGGCAGATCCAACAAAAAGTATAATCTGATCATCGCTCTGCAAATCGAATCTGAAACTCAGGATCCAAACAACTTGTTCGGACTTGAAGCAATTTATGTAAACCGTTTGATTTGTTGCGTTGAAGCTTATAATATAATTTATGGGAACGCGCATTTGAAGTATTACTGACGTGTTGGGTCACATAAATAACTTTTTCCATTTGTTCCCATCTTATGGTCCATGTTTGATGGAATCAACAAGATTTCGGTCTCGTTCTTTCGAATAAACAAAGACTGAGACTTAAATTTAAGCATGATTTGAGAACGTATTATTTGAAAGTCCGATTGAGACTTTATTTCAAGCACAATTATTACATTATTTATTGAAAATTTTTGCTCAGCTTCAAATGAATAGATAGGAGGTGTACGCGGGCCGTGTTTGATAATGGAACACGCAGTCACGACATGTTCATGGAACGTGCATATTCCACAAATCAAATGTAAATCAAACAGGGACATGTGCTTGCAAGCATTCCCTAGTCTAGAAAGAGAAAGTTACATGTGCCGTTCCGGGTGCACTATGCGCACAAGAGGAAGGAAGGAAGGACATTTTAGTAATTTACTTAAAAATGTCCTCCATGATCTTTTTACTTTTTTTTCATTTTAACTTTTTTGTCTTTACAAAAATTTTCTTTTTCAGTATGAACTAAAGATATTTTAATCAATGCACCAATATGACACGCATAACCAAGTTAGGATCCCAAATACATAATTATGTTAAGCTTAATTAATGCTGAGGAATGGAAACTCCACGTTAGTCCGAGTCAAACGCGACAAAAAATCTTCATATTCACATTGTATTCACATTGACAAACGATAAACTTTCGGATTGGGAATTCCGCGCGACCTCGTTGTCCAGAGAGATTCAACCATGGAAGACGAGGACGATTCGTAGAGAGATGATGTCCTTCACAAGGACATATGATCTCTTCTCCTAAGCTTCATTCATTCGTAGGTGTTTGCAAATCACAAAAAACACTTATTTTCATGTTGGCACCTCAAAACAATTTTTTTTTTTTATTTACACGTTGATATTCCTTAAAAATTTAAAATTTCTTACTACTTCCCAATGGCGGAGCCACGTTGTGGCTGGAGTGGGCAATTGCCCACACCAGACCACTAAATTTACATTATTTATATGTCAAAACCTCATTAATTTTCATTTTTTTTTACATATGAGTGCCTCTTCAAGTTTGAAATTTTCTTAACAAGAAATTTCTGACTCCCCGCTGCTACTTCCCTTAGCTCATGAGTTCAAATGGTAGAAGAAAGTAAAGGCTGATTGAAGTAGAGAAAACACAGATGGGCAATAAATATGGAATGAAGATAATTATGAAGGGGTTTTACGTTTTGGTATTTTCTATTTTCATAGGGGTAAAATTGTCATTCAGAAAATAGGTATTTTGCGTTTTTACGATTTTGTCCCTATACGAAAGTGTTTTCAATGGAGTTGAATAGGGACTTGCAATAGGGAAAGACAAGCCAAAAAGTGAAAGATAATTCTAAGAGCACTAAGTCCGGAAGGACTAGAGCACTAACTTTGTCAATAGATGGAGCAATCCAAATAGAAATGGCAAACCCCAAAATATTAAAGTATCAAGTAGCATCATACTCTTAAATATCATATTAGACGGGTATCCTATGGGTCGTCAATTTTATGAAGTTCGCATGGTGGACTTTAAGTCGAAAACAATTAGAAACAATTTTTATTTTCAACAGAAATACCACTCTAAAGAAGACAAAAAATTTCAGTTAAATAAAATTATTTATTTCATCATATGAGAGATATTTCTGCGGTTTGAAGATAAAGGTTGGGTTATTTTTCAACTTAATATCCACCAACCGATCTCCTTAAAACTGATGAGCCAATCAGTTTCCATGTAATATAGCGACCTTTTTCCTACACACACATATATATATATATACCACTTAAAGAACCGAACATATTAAATACTTGTAAAAATAATATTTTAAATTAAATATGAACGTTGTAGACTGTTTATAAACACTAATTTAACATAAATAAAGTCTTAAATGAAGTTACTTTTATGAAAATTATTGATTTTTGTACTAGTGAAACTTTGATGTTGGTAAGAGTTGTTTACTTTTCGATTGTTATAAAACATTATAAACTCGAAAGGATGAACTTAATATATGTTTTTCTTGGTAATACTCTTAACAACATATTTGTACATTTCGATTGTGCAGACAAGTGTTTTAACAATCAACTTTAAGGGGTCTGATTTACACACACACGCACACACACACAAACCTCTCTCTCTAGAATCCTCCTAAGGTCTATCTATCTTTCGCCCATCTACTATCAAATGAAGGCCAATGTGGGCATTAAGAGACCTACAAATGAATAACAATAACAAGCCCTTTTGGAATTTTTTGCACATGCCAATGCACACTTAAGTTTAAACATATCAATGACACTTAATTTGAATCTTCTTGCCTTTCTTAAATACTTGTACTAGTGTGCATGACTCTCACTACAAATAGCAACGCATTTATCATTGATTTTTGACATCTTTCGCAATCCTTATACAAGTTAATGCCCGCATTCTCTAAATTTCTCCCTAAAAAAATATTCCCCTTCTATTTGGTGGTCTTTTATCCAAGCTATTCTGCAACCTTTATCAACATCTTGAGTTTGCACTGCCTCTTATGTTGTAGCTAGTCACAGGTAGGTGGTTTCTTAGTGCAATGTTGCCAGGCTGATACCAATAGAAACTAATATTTTTTAAGCATCAAAGTTTCATTGGACTTTTAATGATGCAGTAAGGTTGCAGATATCAATGGAGTTGAGTTGGTTTGCTTAGCTATCATGGGCTTGTTCTAGGCTTCTAGTCACATTACACAAGTTATCATACTTTATATGTGTTCTTTATATATGGAATCCTCCTCTCTTATCTTTTCAATGTTACAGGCAATGAGTGAAAACCATGTATTCACATGCATTTATGCAAAACATCACACTAAATGTCTTTCATTGTTATCATGTAATTTAAACGCTTGTTACATTCTAGACTTTGTAAGATTTTGCGACTTGCTTTGTTTATAGAATAAGCCAATCCCTTCTGCATTTCGCATTTACAGGCATATCATGGTCAAAATTTTGCATTGTACTGGCTTGGTTTACATCAACATTAGATCATGCAAATGACTGTCAAAATTTGTGTAAAACTTCTTACAAATAAACCCCATTGAGCCATTCATGTATGATTTAAAGTTTTTCATCTAGTTGGCAATGACTAAGCTAGGGTATGGTATTTCTATTTAATAACTTGCAGAGTTCAACTTTGAATGTACCGATTCTAACTTTTGATTCTTATGTTAGTTTTATTGGAGTTTTTTTCTCTTAGAAGTGGTATACGCTTTGTTAGTAACATGTTAATGGGAGAAATTCAATAACATATGCTTATCACTAGAGGTGGACACCCAAGATACTGGAAAATCAAAATATACCTTTTTAAAAGTATTAAAAAATTGAACTCGGCCCCGATAAAATTTTTGAAATAAGTGATTAGCCTTGTCCAAAAATTCAGAAAATTTATTTGGTCATGTAGTTTTTCAAGTTCTACTTCCCCACTAGTTTTAAAAACACCTGATGTAACACCCGAGAAGTTTAGTCATGTATCGAAGATCGTGAGTGATTTTCAAGAGCTTATAAAAGGAGGTCATTAATGAGATGATTGTTCTCGTTCCTAGCTTTTTTAAGTTTTGAGCCGAAACTACTAGGGGGCGGGTTGGGATCCGCCGAGCCCGGGAGTGGGTCAGGTTGTTACACCTGATTTTTATAAAGAAGTCATTTTTTGATAATTTTATGCAAACACTACCTTGATATTTTTCTTATGCCTGCTCTTAAGTAGGTTATATCTAAAATATTGAGTTCATCTCATGTTGATGAGTTTTTTTTTTCTCCCACATCAGGTGTACCTTGTCTATGTATCTATTTTGTCAACATAAACATTCAACTCATGTATCTTTTTTGTGTATAAATTTAAACAAGCCTGGTTGTGTGGATATAAGGTATAGAGTGAAAGGTAAGTACGTATAAATGGCATATGGTACCAACAAGTATGAACGTATGAGCATGTTATTTCTTTATTGGCCTAGATGTTAAACTTATAACAACACATTTTCAGTATCTTTTAAACTGAAACAAATTTTTGTTGTTAGCATGCTCATCTTCTAACTAATGACCTTAGGGCAACGTTTCTTCTTGAGAGGAGTTTGCAAGATAATATTATAACTGCTCATGAGATTATGGATACCTCGACAAAGGAAAATGAGGGAGCTTACCTCTTAAGATAGATATAATCAAAGCTTATGACAATTTGATCTAAAATTTTCTGAGCAAGATGTTTAATTGTCTCGATTTCTTGATTGAATGGATCCAACGTGTTATGTCGTGCATTTCTTCAGCTTCAGTTTTAGCCATTGTTAATGGGAACTCTATAGACTTTTTCAACATGAAAAGGGGTCTACACAGAAACCCGATCTTTCTTTATCTTTTTCTTGTGGTAATAAGCAAGTTCTTCAAAGTTCTAAAAGTTGCTTCTCTCATTGGCTAGGGGAGGCTTAAATTTAAGTATGATAGATAAAATAATCGTTGCCTTTATCCTCTCTAAGTGTGGAAAAGTTCAGCTTACTTGAAAGATGGTTAGGTTTCTCCGAAGCTGACATCTTAAATTTATATTTAATTATAGTTCATGAATTTAAGATGGTGCTTGAAAGATTGAGAGTTAAGAGACCTCAGGTCGGATCTAATGGTCCTGATTGACTCATTGTAGATTTGTGACAAATTTTTAAAAATTTTAGCCATCCAGCAAACAAATCCAGTGGCAGAGTCAGAATTATTGGCTATGGGCCACTCTTATAGAAATTTTCATTTTTAAAGGGGCACAACATATATAAATAAGTAAATAATTGTAAGAAATGCATGTAAAAATAAATAAAAATTTTGTTACTGGCATGGGCAACTATTATATACTGATTGAATCATATATATGTGTATATATATAAGTATGCATGCATATATATGATTTTGGGTAGATGCAGGAGCATGCATTTTATTTTGACCATCATACCTTTGAACATGGAGACGGCAAATTATCCAATTGGCTTCATGAAAAAAATGCTCATCTAGTTTTCTTATTCTTTAGTTGAGGAGATACCTATCCTGGTTTCTCCTTGTGCCCTAAACCATCCTCAAACAAAGGGTGAAACTGTCATTTTGCATGAACTTGGCAGTTTCTGCGAGCCAATTCAATTGATGAGGTCATAGCTCCAAATGAATTGCTTTCCACCGAAGCAACAGTGCTTGGAAAACGTTAGGGAGAAGGATAATTCCGGAAAAATAGTGAAGCAAGGGGGCTATCTCGGGAGGACCTCATTTTGTAAATCACTCACTAAAATCCTGTAAAAAACCGTGCCTCATATGTATATTATTTGTCTTACGGACATAAAATTAAGTAAAACCCAAAAACATGGGAGTTGGTCGGACAAACTTCAACTAAAGAATGGCCCGACCTAGGGTGAATAACGAGCCGAGCTCTTTAAAGTTTGGCTCTTGAACAAGTTCGAGCCGAGTCATTTGTTTAACGAGTCGAGTTCGAGTTCATGAGTCGGCTAGTTCAAATAATCGAGTTGAGTTCGATCTCAACACGTAACTGCCGAGTCGAGCTTGAACCTTAATCGAATTTGTCGAGCCTTAATCAAGTCAACATATCCAAATGAGTTTACAAGTGGTCGAGCCTTAATTGAGTCAAGCTCGAGCTCAACATGAATATCAATTCTATTCAAAGTTCAAAAGAGTTTGTTGAGCTCGAGCTCAACAAGTAACAGGCGAGTCCAGCTCGAACTACTTCCGTTGAACTATTTTCGAGGTAGAGCGGAGCTCGAGCTGACTGAACTCGAGTTCGTGTCCACCCCTAGCCGGACCAAGCCAGCAAAAAACCTGATCGGGTCCATTTTATAGCCGTGATAGCCTGCGTAACTGTACAAGCCAAAAGACAAATGAGCCAACACCAACAACTCGCTTTTGACCAACCTAAGCGAGCGAGTCAACACCAAGAACCTGAGATTGGTTTTCGTTTGCTACTCCGCAAGGGTTCGAAGGACCAAAAGACAAACGGCCTATCACGGACGAGCCTTGGACCAGCCTAACCGAGCCAGTCAACATAAAAAGAGCCTGATTGGGCTCAGTGTCCAAGCCCGGGGAAGCGACCGGACGGAGCGTGAGGTCATGCGACCAGGGCGGGGAAGGAAGAGCACGGGCCACGGCAGCGTCGGAAGTGGGACGGTGGCAGCAGCAGCAGCAACGGCAGCAGCACGAATGTGCGCGAGTGGCCTCCGGAACCCAAATCCGGAATAGGGCGGATTGAAGTCTGCGGACACGGGTTACAGTCCCCGTCTGGCTGTGGACCTGTGGTTCCGGCTCTCCTTCGGGGGAAAGGTGGAAGAGGGGAGGGGGGTCAAATAGAAGGATGAATGCAGGCGGCGAACGGGAACTGCTCTCTCTCCCTTTCTCTTCCGACGCGCACTCCGCGATCGCCTTCGCCATCTCTCTCTTTTCTTCTCTCTTCCTCGTTGTTTCTCTGTGATCGATCCGGAACCTTCGACCTAACGGAGAGACGCGCCTGCCCCTAGCCTTTGGGACCATTTTCCACGTTCCTTCCTAGGGTTTCTCATCCCCGATGTGTTTCCTGCACTTCTTCTTATGGTTTGCTTTGCTGGGCAGGGGATCCCTCTGAATTGAGGGTTTGATTTGTTTTCTTACTTGGGGGTAAAATCTGGTTCGCTTGGGTTGTTTATCATTTGTGGCGTGGGGTGTCTGTCTCTGAAAGATATCCGGCTAAATTGAAGTCTTGGTCGGAGAATTGTGGTAATTTTGGACAGTTGATTTCTTCTAGTTTCGTTTGAAGCGTTTCCTTGGTGCTATTTCGTGTGTATTTGGCCTGAGGTCGGCTTGTCCGTGGCCTACCAGTGCTGTTCTTTAGGGGGCTTGGTGTTGGAAATTGTGGAGTTTGGTAATTTGGGCGGTTTCTGCTAATAACGTGTCGGAGCTGGGAGCATCTGGATTCGTTTGTGGGCAGTATTCGTCATGGATTCCGTGTCAAGTTGCAAGGTTTGTTGTTTTTTTCTGGTTAACGAAGTTTGGTAGTATTTTCGGTTGTTGTAATCGATTTCTTCACTTTTCAGGAGGCCTTGTATTTCTGCTCAATTGCCTCCTGAAAGCAATGATTCTGCTAGTTCAAGACACTCTATTTACTGAAAAGCATGCAAAGTATGAACTTATGGTTTTTAAACTGCTCAGAGGTCTCCTTTAGTCACAGAGATGATTAAATGAATTGAACAATATGCCGTATGTTGCTATTGCTTCTATTGACCTTTGTATTGTAATTGCAGCTAAGAATTATGAACGATATACATTGGTTTAATGCTGCGAGCAGAGATCGCGTTGGACCTTTAAGTTACTAACTTAAGTCATATTTTGGGTAATTCTTTTTCAGTTGTTTTAAACAAGAAGGTAGTAGATGATAAACTGTATGGAACATCAACAGGTTCCATAATATAGGAACCTTTGGCATTCTAGTGTTGCTTTAATACTAGTTCATGTCAAACTTGAGTTAGCAAAGTCTGAGGTGCAATTGTCTTCTTCATATTTATTTCTGGGAGTTAACCGTTGAATTAACATGTTAATGCTATATATATATATATGTATGTATATATATATATATATATATATATATATATGTATATATATATATATGTATATAAAAGTGTTGTTTGTAGGAAAGCATGTTGAACTGTTTCATCAGAATCAAGTTGCAGGTGTATTCTTTTTTATCATACTATATGAAAGACAACCATTTGAATGACTTGTCACTAAGTTAAAAGAGAAAAATGTAATAGGAAATTATAAAAAACGTGTTATATAAAAGAAATATTAAACATCGTGAACATATAGGCACATTCAAACTTAAGTTGGCGAGGTTGTAGAATTAAATAAATTAATGAAAGATTATCGATGAACTTGACATGTCAAATTAAGGTGGAGATATAATGTTCCTGGTAGTCAAGTAAGCAAGTATTTTGAAAGTTCTAAAAGTAAAAAATCAATATAACCCTTGGTGGTATGATTGAAAAATTATATCCAAAGTCTTAAAACTAATAAATGAAAAAATGAAGCCATCAAGGAAATTGGGCGTGTAGATTCTAAGTATCTCATGGACTACTTGTTTGTTCTTTTTATTAGAAACATTAGCTTTTTTTGTGAATTGGAGTGTGTGGTCGAGTTGGTGGAAGTCAGTGGTTCTTTATGAAGGTGGCTAGCGTCTGATGATTGATTTTGGTGGTGGGTCATCTTCATTTTAAGTATTGGCAACAGGTCAAGATAAAATCTGCAGGTTTAATCTTCAATTTTTTTCTTCCAAGCTCTAAAGAATGTCAACAGGAATTTTTCTTGGATGTGTGGATCTGGATAGGTTTTATGAGGTTGCATCATACAAAGATGACATTTTAAATTGATGAATACATTTATTTATGTATGTATTGATTTTCACTTTTTTTTTGAAATTACTTTGATATTGTTGTCATTTAAGCTAACCGAAAACATCAGCTAAATGCCTTGGTATTGTTAAAATATTGACAGAAAATACACATTGTGAGGTTATTATGGTAATATCACAATGTTGATTTTCTTAAAAGATTTCTTTCTTGTCATTTGTTTTATAAATTTAAATAGTTATATGGATGTTTGACAATTTTTTTTATAAGGATAGTAGTGTAAAGCTCATAGTTTCCTAGCCTTTTATATTGTGCTATTTTTCCATTTTTTTTTGAGTTGCAATGTTTTCATGATATTTCGAGGAAAACAAACTTCAAAAAACTTTTTTGTGGAAGGTTGAAGCCCATCTCAAGAAATTGCTGAGAATGATGTTTCTTGTATGATATATCCAATTTACATGTTCTCATCCCAGGGTATATATTAGCAGTCACTGGAAAAATGTTAAAAAAGAACAAAAAATAATTCTATCGCAAGCATATAGGTTTTTATTTGTTTAAGAGAATTAGAGCCTGAAGGCAAGAAGGACTGTGGCTTTGGAATTAGTCTTGGAACTGGGATCCAGAAGCAAGATTGCAGATGGTTTAAGAGGGAGATTATGCTACATAAGCATATAAGTTTTTCTTTGTTGGTAGTCCCAACCTTTTGGATTGGGATTTCAAAATGCATGACTGAGGAGGGAAAGTCAGGTATTTCGAGGGGAGAGAAGGCAAAAAATACGAGGGCTAGAACTTCTTTTATGCTCAGTAAGTGTGGAGACAATACAAATGATCCTTTTAGACCTTCAAAAGAGAGATATTAACCTCATCTATGTCTAGTCATGGCTGGTCTTATGCAGCACACGTATGGTCTAACATGAGGGTTTAAATTTCAGGTTTACGTGCATTAATTGACAAAACATGAAGACAGTTCTTTGTTTCAGCATTATGGGGGAGCCCCTTTCTTCGAGTCTAGATTACTCCAAAGACATTCAAAGGCTTGTCTGAATTTTGTTGTCATTAGCTTACAAAGATAAGAGATTTTGGAAAGCTTTAAGGAAAAGCAACTGTGGCCAACATTATCCAAATCGGTGTGTCAATTGAATCAGTGAGGCTGTCAATGTAGTGAGTCAGCTGGTTCACTCGTTCAGGTGAATCAGCCAAAACTATTAAAAGTCATTTTTAATAAATTAAATGAAAGCATTATAAAACAATCAAAAAGTTAAAAAAGTTATAAAATATATAAAGAATTAGTTAGAACAAGGTGGGTGCCACTCTTGAATTGGCTATGGAATCAAATCCAGTTGCCACCGATTCAATTTGAAGTGGCCAATTCAGGCTTATTTTGATAACACCAATTGTCCCTAAAATTTATTAATCCTGTTGGGTAGTTTGCTTACCAATAAGACATCTCTAGATGGTGACAACTGAGAAGTCTGTGAACCTCCAGCAGCATTTGGATCCTTTTGTTTCTGAACAAAGGAACTTTCCAGTGGTGGATTATTATTTGTTAGCTGGGTGTCAGTTCCTCAAGGGATGCTTTTTGGAGCAGTCTGAGTAGTCACAAGGCATGGACCTTAAAAAAGGACTAGACAGCACCTAGGCAGGCCACAAACAGCAAATGAAAGGAAAAAAAGGACGAAGAAGTGGAAGGGAAAAAAGAAAGAAAGAGAAGGAAAGAAGAAAGAAAAAGGAAATGAAGAAAAAAATGAGAAAGATATCCTACAATGTTTTTTAACTTCAGCGCCTAGGTGGTAGCCTAGTTGAAAAGCTGGTGGCCCAGGGCCGATGCACCTTTTGTACACTTTTGACCATCAAACGTGCAGTGTGCTATATCTCTGTTCTTTGTGAACATAGTAGCTAAGCTGCTAACTTGATTCTTGATAATTTACTGGGATTTTACTGGGGAGTTTTCCCTTTAAATCTGTCTCATCAGGTCAGTATTAAACATTGTAAAATATACAATTTCTTTTTGGAAAAACGTGACATAATGCTGCTATTTTGTTGCAAAACCGACAAAGATTACTATAAAGGTTTTTTAAACATAAGGCAGGTACATAGGAATAAAATGTGGCAAAAAGAAAGCTCGAAAGATACTTTCACATAGAGATGATATATTGTGAATCTGTGATATATATATATACAATTTCTTTTTGGAAAAACGTGACATAATGCTGCTATTTTGTTGCAAAACCGACAAAGATTACTATAAAGGTTTTTTAAACATAAGGCAATTACGTAGGAATAAAATGTGGCAAAAAGAAAGCTCGAAAGATACTTTCACATAGAGATGATATATTGTGAATCTGTGATATATAGTTTTCACAGTTTTGAATTTCTTGCAATTCCGGATTTCATTAAGAAAGTAAATATTGTTTGGAAACTTCAACTTGGCAATGTTTAGTGTGATATTTTCAAATATCACTGATATAGGTCACTAAGTTTTTGGACTATGGCAGTCCCAGTGTCACATATTGTTCCTGTTTATTGGTTAGTTGATGTGATTATGCTACAATACTATAACTTCATCTCATATTTGAGTAGCCATTAGAAATTCTCAATATGATTATGAAGTAGTCATGTAAGAAAGTTGTTGATGCAACTATGATACCATGTTCTTTCCATTTTTGATTCCTCATGGCTTCTGCCTGGAGCTGCATCTCAACTTTGATGTCCACCAAAAGGTTTCCTATATGATTTATGGATTGTTATGTATGCAGCAGGAAGAATCTGCTTTAGAAACGAACCATTTTGCAGAACAGTATAGAGAATTGAGGTCTAGGGGTTGAATCTGTCCTAAATTTTCAATTGAGAAAAAATAAAGCTATTTTTAAATGATAAAAAGTTATGGATCATTAGAGACAATGAAGTTGAATGTCAACCTCCCTCTTATTGGCAAGAGGACAATACAATTCATGCGACTGATAAAGGCCAATGTGTATTTTTACTCATAAAAATGATTAAACTAAATTTCATTGTGACAGTTTTGCCATTCTGAAGAGCTCAGTTTTTTTCTTCTTCTGAAGATATTTTATCATTTAAATGACCAATCAGACACATGTTTATTTGTAGACACTACGATTTTGCTGTTTTAGGCTTTTGGTTTTTTCTTCTAGGATGGAGAAGATCGGTTTGTTATTATGGAGCTTTTAATACTTGTATCTTGTGCAGTGATTGATTTTTCTTATTCAGTAAGTGTGTTAATAAGCTTCTACCTCTTTCAGGAAAAGCTTCAGTATTTCCGAATAAAGGAATTGAAGGATGTTTTGACTCAAATAGGCCTTGCAAAGCAAGGAAAAAAGCAGGTTTGTCCTCTAGGCTCTAGGGAAGCTGAATCTTGGTGTTGGGTTGCTTGTCTGAATTATTGACATGTCTCATCATTTTCCTCCATTTTATTTCATGAAGCTAGAACATCTAGTCATATACAGTGTATGCATAGGACATTGGCAGTCTCACAGACACATGCTCGTCTATGGTTATGTGTAACATATGTTATGTGAAATATACAAAGCTTTAGGTTTACCTTTTTTGTGGCTATCAAACCAGGACTTGAATGGTGCTAGCCAAGGGGCCCCCATAATGAAAATTGATTAATCTACATGTGCTTGTATTTTTCATCAGAAAGACGTTAATTTGTTCGTATTTGTAAGTAGAATAATGTCCTATTGGAACAACATAAAGTTTCTGATTAACTAGAAAGTTCATGTTCTAGAACATAGTCTAGAGCTTCTGAATATAATGTCAAATGCGGGTGTCTCCAGAATGATTGACTAGAGGTTCGTTATCCTTGAGCAGTGTTTGTTGCTGTATGAGAGAAGTTCTTTGTGTTGTAGGCACTTGCCTTCTGTCTTCCATGCATTGCCACAAATATTGTTCTTGGTTTCTTATCAACAAGGTTTTCCTCAGGCATTAACCAAAAAGTTTGTTTTCCTTGGGAAAATTTTGGGAATAAAAAAATGCATAAAGGTCAGAAGAAATTACAAGAGTAAGAGTGTTTTACTAATTTTCTTGCAAAAACAATGATAAAAGAGCTATTGAAAATTTGAAATGTTAATAAAACCAAAAAAAATTAAAATATATCAATTTTTTTTTGGAAAATTCACAAAAATGGTATGTAAAGTCACATTATCAACGATGCCTTTGTTTTGGTAATATTTTCAAAAACCTTGATTTTTTCCATTTTTCTTTTCTTTAGCTTTCCAATTTATATACACAATACGTGAAGAAAATGCCAATTTTTGGCAAAGATTATAAGAGATGTTTGCCAGCCAGAATTGCAGATATCTTCGCATTATTTGTTCCTTGCATCAATTTTTGAATTATGTTATGTTGATGAGATGAGTTAACTTTTAGGACTTGAAAATATGAAAAGCTGTAGTTTATTTTGTAGTTTCTCAAACATGTCCTTAGGGTGCCATGATGAATATGTAGAAGTGGATTCTTGCTGAAGAATGTAACTAGTCATTGCTATGGAGTGAAAAAATGAAGAACCATCACTAGCTATCCCTGTCACAAATATCTCAGGTACTTTGAAAATATAGCTTTTTGATTGCCAAAACAACAACATAGATTTTTTATCAGGAAAAAATTGTGATATTTTTGAATATCGCTGAAATTTATTTCTTGTGAAACTAAAACCAGTAGGCAAATGAACTCGGGTCACTTAGGTACCGAGACCAGACCCGTTTGGGCGCTATATATATGTAAGGGATCCCATTTCTTACAATTAATGGGAAGTTTAGTTGTTAACCCTAACATTTACGTGTGAGTAAGTGCGGAGGATAGCATCGCTAGCCCTGTAGCAGGAGAGGCAGGTAGCCGGCACTACCAAGTGGTATCAAAGCACCACCACGACAGGCAAGGAGGCCCACACAGCTTTTTACACTCTCCAGAAGCAGCCACAGGAGGATCGCCAAGTGATCTTCGGGTGCCTGGAAAGAGTGGAGAGAAACTATGGGGAATTGGGGCGGAGGATGACCGATGTCGACCAGGGAATTCCGTCAATCTTGGTGGAACAAGAAACACATGCCAGCCTTTTGCGAAATGTCCTTGGGCAAATGGTGAACGGATCTTTGAAAGTGGTGCCTTCAGGCGATAGTGCCAGAGGAGGACCTGAAATGGAATCTCACGGCCCAGGTTCTTCCTTGCGCGGCACTCCAGGTATGCCTTCTTCCCCTTCTCAACAGAACCCCAGTGAACCATCGCACCAAGGGGGAGAATATTCTACGTTCATCAAGATTTTGAAGCTGGATTTTCCAAAGATTTCGGAAGTCAAACTTATGAGTTGGGTATTTAGAGCAAAACAATTCTTCGAATGCCAAGGGATGCCCAAAGACCAGTGAGTGTCCATGGTGGCCTTTCACTTGGAAGGGGCTGCTATATGTTGGTATAGGTGGCTTGTTGCTCAACAGGGTAGGTCAAACTGGGAAGGCTTCATGCAGGCGCTTACCATATGCTTTAGACCGTCGGCATACCTAGACTATAATGTGGAGCTCTAAAAAATTTGTCAGAAAGGATATGTGATTGAATACCCTGCACAGTTTGAAGAACTAAATAATATGGTGAGTGGTTGGCCTACGGAGGCTCAGGTAGGCGCATTTGTGGGAGAATTGAAAGAAAAGTTACGCATCGATGTGCTGGTCGTTCGACCTCAAACGCTGTTAAAAGGGTTTGGACTAGAGAGGATTGCAGAAGAGAAGTACAAGAGACTGGGGACACCAGCAAGAGATACCAGGTCAGGGAAAGGAGACCATGGAAACCTGACCAGAGCCCGAGAGAGACTCAGGTGGCCACGCCAAGAGGTCCAGAAGATAAAGGCAGATCCTGGTCAAGAGACTGAACCCAGAGCAAATGAGAGATTGAAGGCATAGGGGCTTATGCTTTCATTGAAGAAAAGTGAGTCCCTGGACGTACCTGCAAAAAATTTTATGTGTACCTAGTAGAAGTAGAAGGTACAGAAACAGAGTAAGCTGAAGGAGTTGAAGAAATAGTCGTCGAGTCCGCAGATCTAGTTCCGTTGAAGAAATAGTCGTCGAGTCCGCAGATCTAGTTCCAGAGACATCCTTCCATGGCATTATGAGGTGACTCAGCGCCACAAGTCATGAGGGTAGAAGACAAATTAACAAAGAGAAAAATCAACAACCTTGTGGACACCACGTACAATTTTGTGTGTGAGGAGATGATGAGAGCCTGCTGGTGCTCCATTGTTCAACAGCCAGAGTTCAAAGTCATCGTGGGAAATGGAAGCTCCCTGACGTGCAAGGGAAGATGTCCATCAGAGAGAGTAGAAATATAGGGACAGTCCTTCCAGGTAGAACCCTACCCCTTGGAAATGGGTAGGGCAGATGTAGTGCTTGGGGTCCAATGGCTTAGACAGCTTGGGAAGGTAGAATGGGACTTTGTTGACATGAAGATGCGATTTGAGGGAGTAGATGGAGAGAAGGATGTCCAGGCTATCAACAGCATCACCCCTGCTGTAGACGTAGAAGACCCAACTGGTATGCTGATCAAAGGGAAGGAAGGTCTGCACTTGCTTCTGATGTCGATCAAAGATTCTTACGAACGGTAGTGAATGAATTCCAAGACGTCTCCCAAATGCCAAAGGGACTTCCTCCGATCAGACAAATAGACCACAGGATAGAACTAGAAGCTGGGCGCAGACCAGTCAATCTTCGCCCTGTTCGTTATAGCCATACTGAGAAGGGAGAAATAGAAAAGTTGGTCAGGGAAATGCTTAAATATGGCATAATACAGCAGTAGAAGTCTGTATTCATCACTAGCCTTGTCAGTCAAAAAAAGAGACCAAACCTGGAGATTCTGCGTGGACTTTAGAGCCCTGAACACAATAACGATTAAGTACAGATTTCCCGTTCCGGTGATAGAAGAATTACTAGACGAACCACAAGGAGATATGGTTTTTTCTAAGCTTGATCTTAAGTCAGGCTACCATCAAATACGCATGTGCCCTGAGGGTATTCATAAAACTGCATGCCAAACTCATGAAGGGCATTACAAGTTCACTGTTATGCCTTTCGGCTTGACAAATGCGCAGGTGACATTTCGGGCCATGATGAATGAATCTCTTCATCCTCACTTGCGCAGGTTTGTTTTAGTTTTTTTTTTTTTTTTTTTTTTTTTTTTTTTTTTTTTTTTTTTTTTTTTTTTTTTTTTATATCTTAATTGGTAACAAAAGCTTAGAAGAATACCAGCAGCAGTTGAAGAAGATACTACAAATCTTGAGGGAACATCGGCTATACGCAAAGCCCTCCAAAATTCCAAATGCTTGTTCAGCAGACCTCGAGTGACCTACCTAGGCCACACCATTTCTGACCAAGGGATCAGCATGGAAGAAGAAAAGGTATCAGCAATTAGGGACTGGAAATTACCTTCAGAGATCAAAGGCCTGCACACACTTTGGGATTAGCAGGCTCCTGGTGTAAATTCGTGAAGAATTGTGGAGCTATAGCAGCTCTGTTGACACACATGCTTAAGAAGCACAATTGGGAATGGTCCGACAAAGGGGAAGCCTTTGAAAGGCTGAAACAAGCGGTGATCAGCGCACTTATATTGGTGTTACCTTATTTTAACCAACAATTTATTGTTGAAACGGATGCTTCTGAAGATGGAGTAGGAGCAGTACTAAGGCAAGGTTGACACCTGATAGCTTTCTTCAGCAGAACAGTGGGGGAAAGCTTTAAGGGGAAGTCAACTTATGAGAGGGAGTTGATGGCGATAGTCCTGATGGTGCAAAAATGGCACCACTATCTCACAGGCCAAAAAAATTCTTGATTTATACTGATCATAACAGCCTTCGTTTTGTATGCAGCAAAAGAAGATTACACCAGTCTAACAGAAGTGGGTACTTAAGTTGCTCGGCTATGATTTTGACATCCTTTATAAGAAAGGCATGTGGACATCCCATACCTCGAAACATCTAGGAGGATCTTTCAATAGATTTCATTGAAGGACTCCAAAATCCAGAGGAAGTTAGTGATATTGGTTGCAGTAGACAAATTATCAAAGTACGCACATTTCATAGCCTTAACGCACACTTACTCAGCCAAGGATGTAGCCAAAGCATTTCAAGAGAACTTGGGAAAGCTACATGGGATGTGACAGGGATCCATCATTCCTTAGCTCCTTCTGGACAAACTACTTTAATCTACAAGGCACCTCCCTGAAGATGAGCACTGCATACCATCCCCAAACGGAGGACTAAACAGAGGTTGTAAACAGGGTTTCGGAAACATATCTAAGAGGCTACGCAGAGCGGCAACCTCACAACTGGACTGAATACTTATGCTGGGCAGAATTAGCATATAATACAGCAAAACATTCAGCAACAATGATGTCCCCTTTTGAAATTGTTTATGAAAGATCTCCCCCTACCATACGTCGTTTCTGCCCAGCATCAGATCAGTTAGAAGAAGTAGATGCCAACCTTTTGAGCAGGGATAAAGTGCTGGAAATTATCTAGGGCAGGCTCTCTGCAGTGCAAAATAGTGGCCCAACAGTACAACAAGCATCAAAGGGACAAAGAGTACATGGTAGGAGACTGGGTCTACCTTAAAAATTTTCCTACAGGTAAAGTCAGAAGGCAGACCGCAGTAGTGCACATGCTCTCTCCGAGGTGCTTAGGACCCTTCCAAATTCTGCAACGTGTGGGAAAGGAAGCCTATGAGTTGAAGCTTCTGGAAAACACTTCTACTCATCCAGTTTTCCACGTTTCAAGACTCAAACTCCACTACTCAGACCCTCTGGAGACAGGACCTCTGCCATCAACGTCCAGCTTACCAAGTACTGAAGGACCCGACCCTCACCCTTTCAAGTTCTTAGACAGCGCACTATGAAGCGATTAGGCAACTGGGTCACTCAATGGGTGATTGAATGGAAGGGACAAGAAGCTCCACCACCCACTTGGGAAGATTCCAATTTGTTACAGCAAAGGCTTCCTGAATTCACACCTTGAGGATAAGGTGTCAGTCAAGGGGAGAGTATTGTTAGCAGCGGAAAAACTCAGGTCACTTAGGTACTGAGGCCAGACCCGTTGGGGCTCTATATATATGTAAGTTTAGTTGTTAACCCTAACATTTATGTGTACGTGCGGAGCATAGCATCGCTAACTCTGTAGCAGGGGAGGCAGGTAGTCAGCGCTACCAAGCTTTGTTAGCTCTTCAGTTATTAAATTAGCTATACAACTTGCATGTAGCTTGTTTAATTAACGATTTATTTGTTCACTTAGCTTTACGGTTTTTTTCCTTCAGTTTTAGTTTTCCATTTATTTTGTTTTATCTAATTTTATATTTTTTTCGGAACTTCTCCAGATTTTCCTGAGGAAAAAAACCTTTCAGAAAAACATGTGAGAAGAATCTCCCTTACAAAACCCTAGAATGATATTGGCGACTATATGTGTATGCGCGCGCGTGTGTGTGTGTGTGTATATATATAGGGAGGGAGTGAGAGAGAGAGAGAGAGGTACATAGAACCAGAAGTCCCATTCTGGGACTGGTATGAGCAGATTCTTTTTTATTTCTAATCAGTGTCGCAAAAAACAAGTTTTTTTAATTAAAGCTTAAAAAAACACGTTTTTTTTAAAAAACGTTAAAAACGAAAAAAACATGTTTTGATGCGTTTTTAAGATGTTTTGTTCGCTTTTTTCATTTTTTCATGTTTTTTTAATGCCAAACTGTTTTTTTTTTCATTTGCTATTTTTCGTTTGTGCACGAAGGGAGAAGAAGAAACACACGATATACGTGGAAAACCTCGTGAAGAGGTGAAAAACCACGGGGAAGCTCTAACCTAGGGGCAAACCGCAACCCTAGGAGAGAGAAAATCAATATCACTTAACTCAATGATTACACTTAAGTGACAAATATAAAGAGGGAGAGAAGAAGTGCCGCCTAGGGTACCGAGCCAGCCTCGGTACCCGCGCCCCACAGGACCGGGTCCATATCTGGACCCGGTTCCTCATTACAGTATATTCTAACACTCCCCCTCAAGCTTGGCATACATGTCAAACATGCCAAGCTTGCTAACATTTTTCTCAAATTGAGATGTACAT
>JAANDH010000579.1:147719-187200 GCA_011799765.1 Nymphaea thermarum
GAACGTACATCGAGAATAGTCATCAATAAGAGTCATAAAGTAGTGAAAACCACGACAAGTGGGTACTCCCGAAGGACCCCAAACATCAGAATGAACCAAAGCAAAAGGACGGCTGGTTTTATTGAATGAAATAGGGTACGAGGCCCTAACATGCTTAGATAATTGACACACTTCACAGGCGAAGGTGTCCAAAGAAACATACTGAAACATCCTAGGAAATAACTGTTTAATCAACGGAAAAGGGAGATGACCAAGTCTCTCGTGCCAACGCATAATCAGGGATCTGTCTTCCACGCCGGATAACTTCCCACTGGTGGCTGAAATCAAAGCAGACGCCACCTGAACAGGCATTCTGTAAAGGCCATCAATAGCCGAACCAATCCCAATCTTCTGCCCCGTCCCCAAGTCCTGCAGAAAACAACAATCAGTCGAGAATATTAGATTGCAGTTTAGCTCTTTGGTGATACTGCTGACTGATAGTAAATTAACAGGAATGTTGGGCACATGCAAGGCATTATGGAGACAATATTTATTCAGTAAAGATAAACTTCCTTTTCCAGCCACAGAAATAAACGAACCATCTGCCATGGAGACACGCTGCTGCCCAGAGGTCAACTTGTAATCTTGAAACATTTTTGGGTCCCCGGTCATATGATGAGTAGCCCCACTGTCAACAATCCAGTTATCAAGAGAGGGATTACCTTTATCACTCGTAGCAACAAGAGCCTGAGCTAACTTAGCTCCATCTGAAGTAGAGGTGTCCTCAGGAGTAGTAGAAAGACAACCAATATACGCTTGTAGTTCCTTGATTTGATCCTGAGAGAGCCTCGATTTCTCGTTACTTGACGATCCACCTTGATTTGATTCCTGCACAAGAGGGCCACGCCGACTAGAAGGGGGGCGTCCACGAACAAGCCTCTTCTCGGGATGAAGATCCCAACAGAAATCAGCAGAGTCTCCAAGCTTGTGACAATGTGTACATCGCCTCGCAGGGCGTTGGCTAGGCACGGACGAGCGGCTAACGAAGGCCGAGGGACCACTCCCACGGCTGGGATCAATCTGCATAACTTGGCGCCTTTGTTCTTCGGATTCCACACGTGCATAAACATCTTCAATTCCCTGAATATCATCACAATTAAGAATTTGACTCCGAATGGTTTCAAATTCATCATGCAAGCCTCCAAGGAAAAGGAAGGTACGGTCCATCCATTCCATCTCCCAGTGCCGGGCATGATCGGAACCACAGTCCCAGTTATCTTCCACATGATAATCAAGTTCCTCCCACTTAGTCTTCAGGGCTGCATAGTAGGAGGCAACAGACAGGTCACCTTGTTGCAGGGCATATATACTGCGTTTAATCTGGTACGTACGCAGAACCCGTTTCTTGCGGCCATACATCCTCGCAAGAACATTCCACATCTCAAACGAAGTCGGCTTCCGTAAAATCAACGGCTGAATATCAGCGGACACCGAGCTGATAATCCACACTTTCACCTGGCTGTCCTCCAACGCCCAGTTTGCCCATTGAGGGTCGGTTTTGCTAGGCGCAGGGTTGTCGCCGGTGATATAGGGGAGACGACCACGGCTCGTTATTCCAATCTCGAGGGCAGCGGACCAGGAGAGATAGTTGTCTTTAGTCAGACGAATAGGCGTGACTTGTACCGGCAAGTTCTCGCTCTTGGGAGCGATGCCCGCGTCAATGGCCACATCTGTTTTAGGTGCGATCTCTTCCGCCATTACAAGCACCAAGGAAGACACACCACAGCTAGCAGCGGCAGTGGCGAAGAAGAGGCAGCGGAACCCTAGGCGACGGCGCGCACCCCAAGGCGATGGCGCGGAACGTTAGGCGACGGCTGAACACCAGCGATCACCCACGACGACGGCGACGGTGGAACAGCAGCCGGCGACGGTGAAACAACAGTGGCGACGGCGGCGCAACAGGCGGCGGTGGCAGCGCAACAGGAGGCGGCGGCGCAACAGACGGCGGCGGCAGCGCAACAGGAGGCGACGGCGGCGGCGCAACAGGCGGCGGCGCAGAGAAACACCAACGGCGGCGGCGGGCAGAAACACCAACGGCGGCGGCGGCGGGCAGAAACACCAACGGCCAACGGCAAACGACAACGATTTCACCTTCGTGGTGGCTCTGATACCATGTAGAAACAAGCAACACACGAAGGGAGAAGAAGAAACACACGATATACGTGGAAAACCTCATGAAGAGGTGAAAAACCACGGAGAAGCTCTAACCTAGGGGCAAACCGCAACCCTAGGAGAGAGAAAATCAATATCACTTAACTCAACGATTACACGTAAGTGACAAATATAAAGAGGGAGAGAAGAAGTGCCGCCTAGGGTACCGAGTCAGCCTCGGTACCCGCACCCCACAGGACCGGGTCCATATCTGGACCCGGTTCCTCATTACAGTATATTCTAACAGTTTGTTTCAAATCTACTTATTTTTTTGATGTTTGCGTTATTAGTTTCTCACTTATTTTATTTTTCCCCCATTTTTATTTTTTTTAATTTTTAAAAATTTAGCGTATTTTGCCATTCTTTTTCCCATTTCTTTCAAGCTTGCCTTATTATACATGAGAAAAACCTTGCTGGTTCTCCAAAATGTTATTTGTGACTACGTTTCTAATAGTATTTAAAAAAAAATTGCGCAGGTGTGCTCTGCATGTTTAAGAACATGCAAGCTGGATAAAAACCATATTTCTTGGACATGTAAGATGAGTTTTAGAAGCCAAAAAATTCAGATTGTTAATTTTAGAACCTTTTAAAATCTTTGTGCATTTTAGAAACGTCATTTCTTTATGAATTCATATTGTTTTGGATGTGTAGATCATATTTGTAAGGTGGATTGTAGAAAAAAATAGTGAAAAACTTTGGTTGGACCAGCCCCAGAATTGGTTGAACACATCTCTCATTTATATAAATAGTCCTGTTGCATGTCTTTGTGCAATCTCATATATGCAACAATGTGATTGCTGTTGTACCAAGGGGGTTTAGCATGTTAAGGCTGACCATGACCACTAGGCAGGTGGTTGAAGTTTTGAACTTCATGGACATGCACCCTTGCATAAGCAGAAGTACATCCTTACATTGCGATGGGGCAAATGGGCCATGTGGTCTCTTGCACGTGGTGGACGATGTCTCATCCCACATTATGATCTCCACATGTAAATTTGAAGAAAAAGGATGCCTGTTATTTGGTATAGACTGGCTAAACTACATTACAAGCAAAAGTACAGATTGACATTGAAGACTAGAATATTGTGTCGATTTGTCTGTGCAACTTTAATTGGGACATGTGTCCTTGTCTGTTGCCACCAGCGTTGTTTTGTATGCAAAATATTATATCTTTTTGTGTACAGGTAGTGATTGATTAATGATACCTCAGCACTAGATCTGATATCAGGTCTCAAGAAATCTATACTTCTCTGGAATCAAGAAAATGAAGCATTTTCTGTTTCTGCTTCTTGATTTCCCAAGCCCTGGGATGTCTCTAGTGCAAGAAAGTCTCTTGCGACATTGTTGTGAAGCTATGTCACATAGAACTATGGGTGTGCCAGTACGGATACCAGTACAAACAAATTTCAGAAAAAACTTGGGTAGGGATTATGGTCGTATACACACACACACACACATATATAACAAAAGATAAAATTTTAAACAAACAAAACAGCACATTCTTGATTCAAAATTTATAAATTCCAATGAAGAAGCAAATGCTCAAAGTATGGAAGTAACAAACATACTAACAATCCAAAATAATAAAGAACATATGAATGATAAATCTATGAGTCTATGACATAAATGAAGATTTAAGATAAAAAACATAGTGCTATAGCATAGCTGCAACTTGCAATCCTAATGTGTTAATTTAAAAAATAAATTATTTATACAGCATGTATTCTTAGTTTCTAACAAAGTCATCTTCACTGGATTGTGCTACGGCGAGCAGTCTAAGTGTCTAACACAAACAAAGAGCAAGGGAGCATTGAGCAAAAAGAAGAGGCTCGTGAAAAGCGAAACAGTCAAACAGATAATGAATTAACATTGCATATTATCTTCTAAGTCTAGCATTTGACAAAAACTAAGTTAAAAATGGTCTTCAGCAAGGCCCATAATGAATCATATTGCTGTAAGATGTTGCAGCAAACAACAATACTGTATGGGTCGCCAAACAGAGATAAATCATACAACAAAGGCTTCATAAACATTAAATATAACTTCGAAGATAACGACAAAACCTTAACTACACAATACATTGGCTGAAATGTCTAAAGTATAAGAAATCATATGAAGATAACTATGAAGTGCGCAGCTATACCAGTCGCTGGATGGACATGAAATATCGCTCAGAGCAGCTAACAACGCTGACAACTTTGGAGTTTGAAGCTATACCAGTCCCTGAAATCAGCAGACGACTTTGAAGCAGCTAGTGATGACCAAAATCAGCCAACATTTGCCAAATAATATTGCTGGATGTCAGAAATAGTCACTAGAGGTTGCCATTGGAAATAGTTGCGTTCCTCCTCAGCAGAATCGGGCGGAGCAAAAATGAAATAGAGCCCTCAACTCTGTTTTTTCTTTGATATACTGCAGCAAACCAAAAAAAGCGCTAATTTTTGGACCAAAATGGACTCGATCAAGTTTGACCGAGTCTGTTTTTGGACGGATATGAACACAGGCACGTTGACTGTATGTGGTACTTGTTGACTCACACGCGGGGCGTGTCCAACGCTGTGCCAGCAACCGTACCTTCACCAAATATGCGGTAACTGTGTTACATAGTTGTGAAGCAATATCGATAGAAGATTTTGTTAAGGCATATAAACTTGATGCTTTTTGCATTTCCTAGGTTTTTTGTGTTTTGTTTGCTAAGTCGTCTGTGCCACGTTGTCCTGGTCAACTTTTCATGACTGTCATGATAATTGCTTGATAAAAGTTCTTTTGAAGATATCTGCCCCTTATCCTTGCACTTTTAATGGACTGAGGGGCGTAACATAGCTGGTTGGGCTCTCAAGCTGGTGAAAGTCCGGTTGTTAGTTCAAATCCTTTAGGTGCTATGCTTCTGGATTGTAGACGATGGTGCGCCACACTGTGGTTGATGGGTGTACCTCTCCTAGAAGCGGCCTTGGACCTAGGAGGAAGGGGGGAGGGGTTTTGGCCTTTTCGGACTGTCTCTTTCCCTCAATCCTTATATTTTTGAGGGTTTCTAGATTTCTTGTTATGCTCATTTGGTATATTTTTTACAGCTAAAATGGTTTCTAATTAATCTGTGCCACCCTTGCGCAACAATGTCAGTACTTTTTGATTTTGCAACTTTATGTTTTTTTGTGCTTTTGACTGTGATGGTTGAATCTGAATAAGATCTGTGTGATTCTTTCTTATCTTGTTGTTGTATTGCCTGATTATTTGTTTTCTTTACTCTTTTCACTAACTGAAACCTGTCACTTTCTTTTGAAACAGGATCTTGTTGACCGTATTTTGGCACTTCTTTCTGATGACCAAGGTAATGTAAATTAGCCTTACTTTTTGTTTCTCGTGATAAATCCCATGGAATCTGTTTATTGGACTGCATGAAATGTATGGAAGAGATCATTTTTCTAGTTTGTCGCATTTAGTTTTTGCTGGATGAATATGCTTTTGGACTTGGTTAGTGCCAGATTATTATTGTTCCATAAACTTTGCTGATGGATGTGGCATAGTGAGCCTTTCATATGCCCAATAGGTCCATGGGCTTGAATCTCTATGCTAGCTTGGACCATCAGCTAAATTAAGAGGTCGGAATTTGAGACCCGTTAATAAGCAGAAAAATTTTGAAAAAAATAATGTGTTGGGGTTCACCATCTGCTGCTGGGAAATGGTGTTCCCACTTATTAACCTGTCAAGTACCCACTTGGTCTACAAGGAAGAGTGAACAGACACATACAGCAGTTGGCATGCACTTCTTTTACCCTGGATGGGCTGAATGATGATGGCCTATATCCTACTGAAGTAGCTGCATTAGTCACAAAAAGTGGTTAGATACACCATCTTGATCCTTGAGGACTTAGGTACAGTGCCAACATGGTCAAAGCTGAGCAAGTTGTGGTTATTGCCCTCCTGTCTTTTCTTGTCCATTTTGACTTGGTCAACTTTGTCTAATTTGTCTTAGAGCACAATTTAAATGCACAAACACAAACGTAGGCACACATAGATACACGCAAAACTCTAGGAAAATCGCCATTTGATATGCAGATGAACAAGGGATTGACAGAAGAAGATTATCAATAAAAATGCATCATCGTCAATGTCTATACTAAATATTAAAAACTGAAATATATCTAAATGAATTTCTCAAAGACTGTTTGTGCATGTTCTTAGGATACATATAGTGTATTACTTAATGATATAAGGTATCTTGGACTATTTGCAAAACCACCTATTATGGTTAAGGAAAGAAATTTTAGACTAGAATCCAACTAATTGTAAGAATGAGATTCACAAATATTATTTTTGAATTGCATATTGTAGAAATAATTTTAATAGCAAATGTAAACTGTCAAATTTATTTTTTTTTCCCAATGAAAAGAAAAGCCATCATGGAGGCTATATGTTAATGTACATACCAGTCAACTCTGATCACATGTAATGTCTAAATGCAGACACCAGTTAACTCTGGGATCACACTCACTTCTGAAGGAATGACTCTAACTAGGCTTCATTAATGAAGAAAATAATTGCTTCAAATTTTCAGATTCTTGACTTTAATTAAGTAATAATGATTTTGGAAGGTTCCTATTTTTGAAGTAGGAAGGTTTGAGATGCTGTTGTTATCAGGCCGACAAATCAGTAGGATGGGGTGAAGGAAGTTGTTGGATGAACTTGTCAAAAGCTGTGAACTATGTCAATTGTCACATTGGTATGTGTGTGTGTGTGTGTAGTTGACTCCCCAGTACGGAGCATTTAAAAAAAAAAAAAATTAAATCCTTCGGTGGCTGGAGACAGATATGGACGTGAATTCTAGCTTGGACATGGCAAAATCATATTTTGTATTTTTTAATCTATTTTGGTAATTTTGTTTTGAAATGAATATAGATAATAAATAGATCTGATTGATCAAAATTTTATTTTTGCTGCTGAAATCTTTTGGTCATCCGTCCATCTGGATCTTTCACACATACAACCCCATGCATTGTATTGGGCTGCTTGTGTGAGATCCAGATGGATGGATGGCCAGAGGAATCCATAACCTTAGATGCAACTAATGTGGAAACACCATTAATATATGTACAAGGTTAAAAACCAAACATCATAGTGTAGCAGAAGTGAACATACAATGGTGAAAGCTTTTGCCTACGCGTTTGGAGTATGGCTAGACCTGTCATACATAATATAAAAATTGCTTACATAATAGGACTATCTTTCTTAAGCAGATAGTGTGCTCTACACTACCTTGCAGATCGGAGTAAAGGAGCTTCAATTAAAGAAGAAGAACCTTTGATGGGCTGTGTCCATTGGAGGAAATGCAATCAGGCATTAAGGATGGATCTGCCAAGTATGGTGGCGGTTGGGGCACTAAATAGGGCTGGGCATCAAACCAGGCTGGCCTGGCCCATTGACAGAATTGTAAAGGCTAAGACAAGCTTGGGCACTTCTTGTCCCCTTAGTTGTCAAGGTGTTTAGGTGCTGCCTAGGCGCCAGGTGTTACGCCAGCCAATGCCTGGCGACTAGGCACGCCTATAGGCGTCCAATATCTAACAAACTTCTATTCTGTTACTAACACTTCAGTTCTTTGAAAGCTCTTCTGAAATTAACTCATATCTAGTTAAAGTTAGTTGCCATAATCAAGAATTTCATTTAGTCTGTCCATGAAGATGAAGAAATTTACCAATATTTAACAACTTTTTATTCGGTTTCTTGTGTACTGAATCTTTGATGACCATTAATTGATTAGTGTATGCATCAAAGAGGATTTTTACAAGATAGTTGTTTAGGAAATGTTTTATGCTTCAGGTCTGGACTATCATCTACATAGTTCATATTGCTTCTTTGCAGCTCTAACATCAGACTATATTGAAGTGAGGTCTACATGTATTGCTCTGATTACTAGATGTTGACGTGTTTTAATGTACGGGTTTGGGTTTGGACCCAGTCCAGTGTGTGCTCCTGTTTAGGCCTGTTGAGGCTCTACTTATCTCTTTGTAACCCTAATTTTGGGACTGAATGAAAGTTTATGAGAGAGAGTGTCTGGTTGCTAGTGGGCACCAGTCCTCCTCACCTGTGGTTTTTTCCCTCTAGTTGAGGGGTTTTTCACGTTACATCTGTGTTCGTTTCTCGTTCCCTCGCTTTTACTGTTTCTACATGGTATCAGAGACAATGACTAGTTTGTGAAATTTTTTGTCGGCCGTGAAGTTCCGGCACCTGACCTTTCTATCGCTCGTGCCCCTTCTTCCGCCGCTGCCGCTGCTGCTGCTTCCATTGTTGCCGTCGATTCCGGCTGCTTTTGCTGTTGGTTTCTGGCCGCAGCCTGGCATCGTTGCCAGCTCACACCTGACTTCGTTGCTCCCTTCTGCGTCACCGCCCAGCATTGCCTCCATCGTCCGACGCTTTGTTGTCGGCATCGCTCAGAACTGATCTGTCTGCTCCCTGCGTCACCACCCAGCATCGTCCCGTCTGCTGTTCCCGGTTGCTGTTGGCTGTTCCTTCTTTGTGCCTGTTTCTTGGTTAGGCCTTTTGCTTTGGTGAACACGACGTGGTGGCGCATTCTCATATGGGGGAGTTGATTATTGACAGTGGTGCTACCCACCACATGACTGGCGATCCTAAGGTCTTTCATGGGTATAAGCTTTTGTCAGGAAAGTAACGAGTGTCTCTTGCCTATGGTTCCTCTATTTCTGTGGCTGGAAAAGAGAGTCTCTCACTTTTGAACAAGTTCTTAGTCCACAATGCTCTACATGTTCCTCATCTTCCCTTGAACCTCATGTCGGTTAGCAAGATTACAAAAGAGTTGAATTGTGAACTTATTTTTTCTGCTTATCGCTGTGTTCTGCAGGACTTGGTGACAAAGAAGAGGATTGAGATTGGTTTGTTTTCTGAAGGGCTATATCGTTTACCTATGCGTGCCGCTACTGTCCTCATGACAGCCGCCAGCAAAACAACGAAGAGTAGAGAAAACTCCCTTCAATCGAGTCTGCGTTGGCATGAGCGCCTTGGACACCTTCCTTTTGGAATTCTGAGACAGTTATTTCCTGGTCTGTGTTCCAGGTTAGATATGACTATGGTGTCTTGTGATGTCTTCACCTGACCAAATATGTTAGGGCTTCATGCCCTGTGTCTATCCATCGTTCTAACGAGGTGTTTGCCATGATTCATTCTGATGTGTGGGGGCCTCCGGGAATTCCTTCTTGTCATGGTTTTCAGTATTTTATCACCTGTATAGATGATTGTTCTTGGAACACCATTGTTTACTTGCTAAAAGACCGTAGTGAAGTTCCTACTGTCATAGAAACTTTCATCACTTATGTGGAAACTCAATATAGAGCATCTGTTAAGACCTTTCGGTTTGACAATGCTCGTGAATATACGTGCCAGTCTATTGACAGCTTCTTTCGAAAAACGGGAATTGTTCATGAGACTTCATGTAGTTATACTCTCCTCAAAATGAAGTTGCTGAACGAAAGAATCGCCAGTTATTGAATATGACTCGGGCTCTTTTTTTTCAACGTCATGTTCCAAAAAAAGTATTGGGGGGATGCTGTGTTGACCAGTTCGTATCTTATCAACCGTCTGCCTAGTCGTGTGTTGGATGGGCAGACGCCTTATTCTATGTTATCAGGGAGTCGTGAACCTTTCTCTCTTCCACCCAGAGTTTTTGGTTGTGTCTGCTTTATTCACAATTATAGTCCTCATATTAAAAAGCTTGATCCAAGGTCTATTAAGGGCATATTTCTAGGTTATTCTTCCACTCAAAAAGGGTACAAGTGTCAGGTTCCACTGGTCGTGCCTATGTTACCAAATATGTCACTTTCCTTGAACATGCTTCCTATTTTGGTGAGAATTCTCTTCAGGGGGAGAAGTCTATGTCAAGGGAAGAGTATTCTTCGAGTCAAGATATTCAATTCACAGATTTCCTGGACTATAGGCGTGAAGAAAGTCAAGCAGTTGATGAAAGGAGTTCTATTGGGACTGAGGAGGAACGTAGTCATCTTGTTGGGCAAGTTTACTCTAGGCGAAGAGTCTGTACAGATGAGGTGACAGGTGGTGAGAATTCTACTCCCAATCCAGTTAGTCCTTCCCTGGATGGTCCAAGTCGTGCTCAGGAGAAACAAGTTGAAAAATACATTCAGACTATTGCTGCAAGTGAAGAGCTTCCCATCGCCTTGTGAAAGGGTGTCAGGTCATGTACTCAACATCCTATTGGTAACTTTGTTCCATATTTAGACTGAGCAAAGACTACAAATGTTTTGTATCTTCTCTTTCTTTGGCTGTGATTTTTAGGAATGTTGCTGAGGTTCAGAGTGATCCCAAGTGGACTTATGCAATGCAAGAAGAGATGGAAGCCTTGAACAACAATAAGACATGGGAGGTGGTAAAGATTCCTGAAGCCGCTCATCTGGTAGGATCCAAGTGGGTTTACACCATTAAGTATAAGCCAGATGGGAATATAGACAGATATAAAGCTCGACTTGTTGCCAAGGGGTTCAGTCCAATGTTGTAAAACGCGTATCGTAAGCCGTATCGGTCGGGCTTTAAGATACGCCGTATTGTAACGTATCGTAACCGTATCGTAAATTTTTTAAAAAATTATTAATAAATCAGAAAAAATTTAAAAAAAATCGAAAAATTCAAAAAAAAAAAAGAAAAAATTAAAAATAATAAATTCTTCATAGAAAACATGTTTGAGATAATGATAAGACTTATTATTGCTATAAACTTACGCGTTCATCATTCATAGACATCAAAATTGAAAATTCATAACAATATCATTCAACAATGAACAAAGCATAAGCCATAAAGTGATAAAACATTCTAGTGTTCAACAACCATAGATTCATAACTCTTAAGTCGTTCATGATTTATCATTCATAATCTTCATCTTCATCTTCATCTTCATCTTCTTCTTCATCTTCCTCGTCAAGAATTGGAAGATCCTCACCAACATATTCAGCACCAGCACCAGCAGTAGCAGACTCTCCTTCATAAGCATTCAAGATCTTCATCATCAAATATTGTAGCTGGTTCTTCCTCAATCCATGGCTCTAGATCGTCAAAATTTTTCAAGCTGATAGGATCGAACTGAGATCTGTGCTTCCTTGCTAATGATTTTTCTAATTCTCTACCTTCAATAAGAGAAAACTTGTTAGTATATAATTTCATATAAATATATTGTACAAAATATGTAAACATTATGATTAAGTTATATTACCTTTGTTTCAACCTCATATTATATCGAACAATGACAAAGTCATTCAACCTTTTATGTTCGAGCCTATTCCTTTTTTTGCTATGGATATGTTGGAACACACTCCAGTTCCTTTCACATCCACTAGCACTGCATGTCTTGCTGATGACTTTGACTGCAAAACGTGCTAGGTTTGGACAATCAAACACATACCTATTCCACCACAAATCTAAACAAAAATATAACAAATCAATGCGAAAGTTTTAAAAGAATCAAATGTAACAAATGCAAAGTAAATTAAAAATTTCTATGTATTTACCTGGACGCATCGTTGTCCTGGCTCAAACGGCGGCAGGTAGTCCCATGTTCCGAAAACAACTATCATATAGATCCAACTCATTGTGCACAACATCTTGTCTGTAGAATCTTCCACTAACACGTTAATATAATCTAACAAACCATGCATGACTTTTCTGTCCTTCTTATATGTAGGAGAAAATCTAATTGCAGGATTTAGATAGTAAGCTGCCTCATGAAAAGGTTGATGAAGCTGTTCAGTCCACCTTTTATCTATAATCTTTCATATGAGCATATATAACTTTTTCTTTTCTTTTAAGTTGTCTCGAATTGCCTCTTTTGCTTTGTCCATAGCCTCATATAAGTACCCTATGGAAGGTCTATCCTCGCTGTGATAGCTTCACACATGATTCCCAAAATACGTTATTGAATACAATATCCACAACTATAGAAGCATTTCTTTTACGAGCATGTGGATATGCAGCCCATTCTTCACTAGCAAACATCTGCCTCAAAGGAGTTCTTTGTTTCACCACACTCTGCATAGTCAATACATTTGTGGCAAATCTAGTTTGTGCAAGTCGTATTAATTCAACTCCTTTTGTAAACTTTCTCATCAAACTCAATACATATGCATGATTATAGATAAATTTTGTTACCTCTTGACATTGGTCAATGGCTGATTTGATATCATGCATCTCATTAAGATCTTGAAGCATTAGATTAACACAATGAGTGACACATGGACTCCAATAAAATGTTCTATACTTTTGAAATAACAAATCTCCTGCAGCTCTATAATTTGTAGCATTATCTGTAATAAATTGTACAATGTTTGCAGGTCCAACTTCTTGTACGACATTATCAAAAACATTGAACAAAATCTCAGCAGTCTTAGGAACATCAGACAAGTCGAGATTTCAAGAACATTGTACCTTTAGAGCAACAAACAAGAAAATTTACAAGTGTTCTTGACCTTGTATCAGTCTATCCATCTGACATAATGGAGCAACCTGTTTCCTTCCAACATAATTTCAACTCATCGCAATGTTCAGACACTTCTTTGACCGTATCCTGATGAATTTTGCCCCTCAATTGATGATATGATGACATGTTGAATCCGGGGCCTATAGAAGCAATTGTATCTGCCATGGCTTGGAATTGAAAAGAATTAGCTGCATTAAATGAAATACATGCATCATAAAACCATTTCCCTACCTGCTTTTGTGCATGAGATACCATATCTTTAGATGTCATAGCAACACGAATCTGCGGCTGACCACCTGGGTTGGTATATGAAGGGAAAAAACTCTTAATAGAGCCAACACTAGACCTACCAGTAGGAACTCTACCACTAGGTGGTCGCATACCACACCTGGCCCTAATATCTGCTGTGCCTCTTCTCTTCCTTCCCGTTATGCCAGATCAACCTCCTTCATACAGAATCCCTTTTCATCTACGATCTCTATCTCTTGAGGTATCTAAATCTATTCTTAGACTGCTATCGTCTTCATCATCACATTCATAAGCTTCTTCCTCTTCTTCTTCATCTTCCAAAGGCTCATTATAGCCTACATCTGCCTGATCAATTTCTTTTTGTATCATCTTTTGACGTAAATCATGGAACATATCTAAACATTGTTGACGCACAAATGGAGGCAAAGGTTTGTTTGGTTCTCCACCACAAGGAGACGCATCTTTGGAGGTCTCTGCCAAATGGTGTTTCATTCTACTAATCCCTCCTGAAAATGTATTTCCACAAAAGAAATCCTATGGTAAACTTAATGAAAAACATTCAAAATCCTTCAATCTACGATTCTATGGTAAAAACTTATGAATATGTGGTAAAAACAAGAGATTCCATACCTTATAGAGAAGAAATCAAGAAAACCCCTTTCCTCTCAGCGAAGATCAACCACCCACGCACAAATCGACCCTTCAATGTTCGATTTCACGGTGAAAATCGATGTTTTCAAGGTGAAAATTGATGATCTCCCCTCTTGGACGCACAAACCCAACGTTAGAAATGAAGAACCCTTGGACGTTTTAAAGAAAAAGTGAAAAAGGAGGCGCTCGGGTGCCCCTTTTTGAAAATTAGTCTGTATCGTACGATACGGCCCCTGTATTCCACGATACGTGCGATACAGGGGAGATACACCCCCCATTTACAATACGTGGGGTGTACCGTATCGTAAACCGTAATCGATACGATACGTAGAACATTGGTTCAATTAGATTTGTGGAATCGACTACTAGGAAACCTTTGCTCTCGTTGCAAAGATGAAGTTTGTCAGAGTCATTATCTCCTTAGCTGTGATAAAGGAGTGGAAGATGCACGAACTTGAAGCCAAGAACACATTTCTCAATGGAGACCTTAAAGAGGAAGTATATATGTGTATGCCTCCAGGATATGAGGAACTTGGAAAATGTTGCAAGCTAAGGAAAGCTCTATATGGGCTCAAGCAATCTCCTCGGGCATGGTTTAAACGACTTAGACTTGTAATGAGACAATATGGATATCATCAAGGGAATGGAGATCATACATTCTTTGTGAAGAGGAATGAGCAAAATGTTACTATTCTGTTGGTATATGTTGATGATATGATTGTCACAGGTGATGATGAAGATGAAATAAGTAAGTTAAAGAAACTGTTGGCGATCGAGTTTGATCTCAAGGAGCTTGGTAAGTTGAAATATTTTCTTAGCATTGAAATTGCTAGGTTTGGTACTAGCCTTGTGCTAAATCAATGGAAGTACACTCTAGATTTGTTAAAGGAGGCCGGGAAACTGGGGTGTAGACTGGCTTCTACTCCTCTAGATGCTGGCCATAAGCTGAGTCTTAGAGATGGGGAGCCTCTCTATGAAGAGGTCAAGAGAAGATATCAACGTCTCGTGAGGAAATTGATTTATCTTACTCTCACTAGACCTGATATTACCTTCACAGTGAATGTGATGAGTCAGTTCATGCATGCTCCCACGGATGCTCACTTGAAGGCTGTCGACAGCATCTTGTGCTACTTGAAGAGGAATCCTGGCAAAGGTCTCCTGTATGTTAAGCAAGACACTCTTGGGATTGAAGGTTATTCAGATGCAGATTGGGCAGACTGTATTGACACTAAGAGGCCAACCACTAGCTATTGTATTTATTTGGGAGGTAATCTCAGTGTGGAGGAGTAAGAGGCAAGACGTTTGTTCTCGTTCCAGTGCTGAAGCAGAATACATAGCAGTTGCTAGGGAAGTTTCTGAGCTTTTGTGGCTGAAAGTATTCTTGACTGATATTGGTATAAAGGTTGAACAACCAATGAAGATGTATTGCAATAACAAGTCAACAATCAACTTGGCCAACAACCCTGTGCTTCATGATAGAACAAAGCATGTTGAGATTGACTGGCATTTCAGTGGAGAGAGAATTGATGCTAAAGAACTTGTACTTCCTTACATGAGATCTGAAGACCAAACAATTGATGTCCTGACCAAAGCCTTGTCTTCAACTTCATTTGAGAGAAATGTATCCAAGTTGGGCATGTTTGATCCATTGTCACAAAAAACGTGGACGGGTATAATACGACAAGGAAAAAAACGGGTATAATACGGCAATGTTGTATATCTCGGGAATAAAACGGGAAAAAGACGTCTCTTTTTGATCTGTATGCCCAACTTGAGGGGGAGTGTTAACGTGTTTTAATGTACGGGTCTGGGTCTGGACCCGGTCCAATGTGTGCTCCTGTTTAGGCCTGTTGAGGCTCTACTTATGTCTTTGTAACCCTAATTTTGGGAGTGAATGAAAGTTTATGAGAGAGAGTGTCTGGTAGCTAGTGGGCACCAGTCCTCCTCACCCGTGGTTTTTTCCCTCTAGTTAAGGGGTTTTCCACGTTACATCTGTGTTTGTTTCTCGTTCCCTCGCTTTTACTGTTTCTACACTAGACATGCACTAAACAAGAGAAACTGGTGGTCTTTTTACCATAAACCTAGGTTTTATCATGGGTAAGAGGGCTGTCACAGGTTCCACAAAATATGTTTTAGAGCACATAAGATTTAAATAGACATTCATGGTTTTATAGAATATGTACTTAATGTATGGCTGGAACTTCCACTTGGTTGGTTGATTTAGAATATGTAATTAACGTATAACAAACTGTATTTAAAGAACATAAGTTGTATAATGTGACTGCACATAATATAATTATATATTGTATAACTGTTGCGGACCGACTGTGTATGGCCCAACCAAGACAGTAGAAGGAGATGTTGGGTTAGTTTAGGCATTGCTCCGAAAGCATGTGGGACCCAATCAAACGCTATGTCAAGTAGAAAGTAATGCACGTGGATGTGCAGCGCGGTGGTGCAGCGACGAAGCGTATAAGTGCATCATGGTCATCAGTTCCTTTGGAAGTGCAAGTCCGTCATTGGGGAATCAGATGGGCTTTCCACGAGTAGCGTTTGGATGCGCACGGGGGTGCGTGTGGGTTAGGGGCAATTGCCCCAGTGGACGCATATGCTGCGTCCACAACTGCGTACAGTCATGCAGGCGCGAGTAAATGAATGCTCGTCCTCGAGTAGGGCGATGGTCGGCCGCCTTGCTTAATGACATATAGTCGTCAATTGGCTTCGGCTGGGGACTTCCTTCCAAGGGAAGCCTACCATTACCCAGATTTCGTAAGGAAGTAGATAGGCACTTGGAGGAATGACGATGTTCCGACAGGGCCTCATGGCCACGGCTTGCCGATGGTTTACTATGAGTTAAACCTGGGTGATGGTGTGCCGAGTGCGTAGTACTCTTCGTCTAGTCCACGGTCCCAGAAGATTGATGAAAGCTTTCGCTATATTGAGATTGAGTCAGGCTGGCCGAAGGGTTGGGAAGCCTTCGGCGCCGTGCGGGCCAGGTAAGGCTTGAAAAAGTTGGCCCGTGACAATAACAATGTATAATAAAATTACAGGACATTAATTTGAAGGGATGGTGACTTTCCACCTTCCCATGCACTAGGCATGCTAGCACCTAATCCAGCCTAGGTGCGCCAATGCGCCATTCTAACACTTGTCGCCTAAGTGATGGGCTTACGCGACGGGTGTGGACTCACACCTAGGCGACACATTCACAACTAAGCTCGTCCCTGCCCTAGGTTTATTGTGGTTGTGGTCTGGATTGTCTTTCTAGTACTTGGCTGATTTATAAATGAAAAAGTGAATTGAAAAAGCTTTATGCCTTTATCGATAAACCTACAAAGAAGAACATGAGAATGCAAATATATATAACAAACAGAAAAGGAAGGATGAACAAAGCTAACCACCAACCAAGAGAAAAAAGAACCCGGTTGAAATTGAGGGGTGTTGTTCACTGGAAAGTCGGACATTCCTATAGATGATGACGAGCACACTGCCAGTTGGACCAGAGGATTGGCACTTGATGATGTTGATGCTGTGTTGACACTGTTGGAAGGAAAGGGAAGTGAGTGGCAGTGATGCTTTCTGTTTCCCTTATTTTCAGTAATCGAATGTTAGCAAGGATCTCTTCTAGTAGAGGTTAAGCCCCTCCATGTTCACATCATACATGCTTTAGTAATGCTCCACAAGGGCCTTCACCGACCATTTCTCTTGTGTCCATTTTTTATGGAGAGAGAGAGAGAGATAGATAGATAGATAGAGAGAGAGAGAGAGTGAGATTTGGGAATTGGCGGAAAAACATCATATACGGTTTTCTTGATGTAATGAAATAATAAGCAACCCTTTAACTGTCCCAGATTTATCATGCCTGACAGGCCCCTGGGACCCAGCTGGCCAAATAAATTATTGGGCCAGCCCAAGCTCAACAATTTAAGGCCTGAGGGTAGTGTTCATGACTGAGCCCAACCCTGTATGGGGTGGGGCCCCGATTACCAATCAAGGGCCTGGCATATGCTCAGCCTTATAGTGAGGTGATTAAAATCTTTCATTCCAGGTAGAGGACTATATTCAGATTCAGAATGCATTGGTTGATGATGTCAAGGTTAAGGCTATAGCTATGCTGCTTGACAATGAAGTTGTAGCACGGTGGCAACATAAGCATTGCAATGTTGAACAGAGAATGATTGAAATTGAAACATTTAATGATTTAAAGGTAGAACTCAGAAACTACATCATGTTCGATAATGCACCATATCGGGCTTATCAGTTGGTGGTGAAATTCATGCACTGGAGCCCTATGGACTATGTGGGGGCTTTCCACAATCTCATTTTATACACACCTAATACGCCAAATGAAGACAAGCTCAACTGCCTTATTGTGGGCTTTTATTCATCACTGCAATCCAAAGACAGATCAAAGCAATTTTCATAGCTAGGAGCATGCATATTTGATGATCCAATACTTAGAAGTTAGAAGTACACTCAATGGAAGTCCTCCATCCAAGATTGGAAGAATCAATACTATATATGCAAGAAAGTGGACTAATGAGACACAAGGCTGCCTTTTGTGTTTGTCGTGTTGTCCCTCTCGAGAAAAGTATCTAGTGAGGCAATGTCCCAAGTGTCATGTGAAGGATGAAGGGTAAAGTAAAACAATGTTGCATGGCCAAAAGATAGAGAAGCTGCGGGTTTGTGTAACAAAAATGAGTGCAATGCAAATAATCCACAAAATGTAGACCTGCATGGTGGAAAGCACGTCTAGGCGATGCATAAATTCATCTCATATTAGGAGGCAAAGTTATTCAACTTGGACCGTAGGACAAAGCAAGGGACCATCTGGGTAGTGAATTCTAAGGTCAAGCCCATTTGTGGAGAGAGAAAAGGTGTGGCAATGCACATTGAAAATTAAGCTGGCATTGATAACTTCTCAAGGGTGTCAGTGTCAAGGTGATTATGGGTACAATGTTATTGTGAAGCCATAACATGATGATATTGGCCAAGCATATGATAGTTTTGTTTTTTTGTTGTCATGATTTCCTTATCTATAAGGTATGCGATTAATTATGTAGCTACTTTGCAGGATATCTGTGGTATGTTAATACTTCTTTTGCAACTTAGGTGTTCTGCGTTTAGTTAGATTGAGCTGCTGAGCAGCTTTATTCATTGATGTGTTCTCTTGTTAGTCCAGCTTGGTCTTGAGAATTTATTGCTTCCTTCTGTAGATAATGATTTTTTTCTACATTCTTTTTAGCTTCAAAAAATGCTTGGGGAAGAAAGCACTCTGTTGGGAAAGAGGAAATTCTGAAAATAGTTGATGACACCTACAGGTATATTTTGTAGTTGAAAGTTTTTTTCCTAGGTTGAATGTTTTGAAAAATATTTTGTTCAGTAACCATGCTACAAATACTATCTAGGTATCAACTAGTATCTTAGTATGGTTTTCTAGCTTGGAATTTGCTAGTTTGTTGTTTGTGCCTTGTCTTTGATTTAGCTCACACTGAACTTGCTTGTTGGTAGGAAAATGCCAATCTATTTTGCTTCTGATCTTGCATCAAAGGGCCATAATAGCTCAACTTTGAATATAGTGAAGCCAAAAGAAGAAGTAGAGGATCATGCTCATTTGGATACAAAGATCTGTTGTCCATGTGGGAGCTCATTTATGATGGAATCGATGATTCAGGTACAGCTAAGAACAACTTTCGTTGGAACCTCAATATGTGATAATTTCTACCATGCTTGTGTCACACTTGGCTCTCATCCTTCCTCTGGAATGTTCTGTAGAGTTTAATGATGGGAACATACTATATTCCATATAGTCCGTGACATTGAGCTTATGTATGAGAGTTGCTGTTTTTTATGCCAGACAGATTATGTAACTTCACCTGTTATTTGGTTGATATTTAGTTGGACAACGTTATCAATAATAGGAGGTTCTTGATAGTGATCCTAAATACTTCTGCCTTTTTATTTTGGTGTTCTCTTTGGCTCCAATTAACTACACATAACAGGTGCATAGAGAGCATTAGTGGCTCCAATTTACTTTATTACAAAATGGACATTTGTTAGAAGTGCAAGGAGCATAGAAAAAGATTGTAATGTGAAGATCTAATAATTTATGTTTTATTGAAGCCTGACATTAGTAATGATGATACTTTCATGGGTCTTAATTGCTCATATTTTGAAAAAAATGCCATGGCATGATCGTGGTTATAGTTGTACCTTGATAGGTTCGCATTGATATGTCATGATTTTTTGAGCCATTTTCCTATTGTATCTGATGGTATTGTTACATTGTATAGTGCCTAATTCTGTCCCAATCTTTTAAGTTGTTGATGCAGAAAAATTTAACTGCTCTTAAATCAACGACACTTACAACTAAACTAAAGCTAAACTTAAACTAACTAAACTGAGCTTAAACTATGAAGAACAAGAAGAACTTAAACAAACTATGAAGAACAAGAAGAACAGAGGAAAAATAAGAAAAACTAAGGAAACATTCATTTCTTTTAACTTCTTCACTATCTTACAAAATGACCCACGTCCCTTTATATAGAGAAAGGGAAGGATTACAGATGTGGATCCATTTAACAAGTACCAAAAACCTAATTAGATCCATTACATGATTTGATTATGCTTCCATTTGCATCAGACTCCCCTAGTTGGAGAAGAGTCGCCCTCGACGAGTTTAAATCTTTCATCCTGCCAAAAGTGGATCCGGATCTGTTGAACAAAAGAACCAATTGCTCCCCTAGTTGATGGTCCGCTCGCTTCTCCTGAAGATGTTCAAGGTGGCGGCTCAGGTGGTGGCCTTGGAGAAGAAACACAGGTTTGGATATGATCTAAGGGCATTCCTGATTTAAATCCAGTCTCAAGTGATGGAAAGAACTGGTTTGGATCCAAATCTGAACTCTTATACCCATGAATCGGGTGATATGGACCCGAACCGGGTCCAAAACTAGGTTCGGCTTGAACCGGTTCCAAAAGGAACCGGTCCAAACCCACGAGCGCCTCGAGCGATAGCTCGAGGCGCCGCTCAAGAGTCCCCCTTTCCGCCTCAAACAGAGGCGGAAGAGGCAAACCAGAGGGCGGGGGGGTGGGCGCCCACGGCCACCCAACCATCCCATCCAAGGGCGGAAGACGGCGGGAGTCGACTACCTGTCACCTCCCGGTCGCCGACGGGCGGCGATTCCACGGGCGGAGCAAGTTTGGGTGGGCACACCTTCAAACCTTGCTCAAAAGCAACAAGCGGAGAAGGGGCTGTTTCTTTGCTGCAGGCGGCGGTTTCCGCGCCACCTTCGATCGGAGACGAAACCGCCGGCATTTGCAATGCTGCCGGTCGGTTACCCACGGTGACGGCGAGGTTGGCTGTTGGAGGCGGTGTCTGATGGATCGAGAGCAACACTGTTGCTCCCTTCGCCGGACAGAGCACCACCGCCTGCTGACCGATGGGCAGGGCTGTCATTTCCACTTGACACTGGAGGGAAGACGCTCCAGACAAATGCAGAGGAACTCCGACATGAGGTCTTGACGTCGGATATGGTTCACCAGCCAGCGACGGGCCACCAGCAGAACTCCCACCAGACGCTTCCCTCAGTGTCTGGCTTCATTTGCAGCAGATAACACTTGGTAGCCTTGTGCGTTAATTTGTGAGTACTGCAGAAACAAGCACAACATTCCCTTGAACTCCTCGAGCTTTTCGTCCATTTTCTTGTCTGCAGCATCCAACCTTTCGTCCATTCTCCTGGTTGCTGCAGCAAGGTCTCGCCTGATGTGGGAGATCTCAAATCCATGTTTTGCTAAGGTCTGTTGTATATTTTCTTGATTTTCCTCTTCCGTTTGCTCGATTTCTGTTTGATTTTTCTCATTTGATGTTAACTCAGTAACTTTCTTTCCTGTAACAACAGCCTCTTTTTCCTTTACTTTTCCCTTTGCTTCTTTTGCAGCCATAACACGACAGGGCAGAGACCAGCCTCACAGCAGACCGTGGCACAACAGGGCAGGGAAGAGCCTCGCTCTGATACCACTTTGATGCAGAAAAATTTAACTGCTCTTAAATCAACGACACTTACAACTAAACTAAAGCTAAACTTAAACTAACTAAACTGAGCTTAAACTATGAAGAACAAGAAGAACAGAGGAAAAATAAGAAAAACTAAGGAAACATTCATTTCTTTTAACTTCTTCACTATCTTACAAAATGACCCACGTCCCTTTATATAGAGAAAGGGAAGGATTACGGATCTGGATCCATTTAACAAGTACCAAAAACCTAATTAGATCCATTACATGATTTGATTATGCGACCAGGTGCTGCCTAGGTGCACCTAGCCCAAAAAGGCGTATTAAAGTCGTTGCATTTTTGTTTACTTATTTGTAATTCTAAAATGTTAGCTTTATGTTTTATGTGTTAAGTTACCATGTTAGCAAGTTAGAATTAGTCAAAATCAACTTATAAATGTTTATTGTCAAGGCTCCTTTTAAAATGTTTATTGCATTGAATTTAAAATATAAGACAAAGTCTCTAATCGATTACAAGATAATTTAAAAAAAATACACACGTACACACACATGTGTATATGTATATATATATATGTATGTGTGTGTGTGTATATATATATATATATATATGTATACATGGCTAATGTTTTTCTATGAATTTTGGCTAGGCAACATTATTCCATCATGCAATTGGAGGTCAATAGTCAGTTACTGAAGTTGCACCGAAGTAGCAAAAGTAAACTGAAGAAGATACTAACAGAAAGTAAGCTACATTTGTGAGGGAAGGCCTGCCTACATCTAGTAGATGGCCAGTTTAAAACAACAATATGCAAAAGTAGATACCAAAGTAAACTGAAGTTGCACCAACCTCAGAAAAATTTCTGCTGTATGCAGTAAAGAATTACAACAAATAACATATAGAACATATAACCCCAGTGGTTAATCTATCAGTTTTTCACAATGGATAGCAGATTCCGTCTTGTTCTGGGTATTCAAAAGTACCAACAATTAAGCTGCTGAAATTATTAAGAATGCAAGGGAGAATGAAACTCGGAAAGAATACGACAAAAATCTGACAGAAAGTAACTGCAGGCATGCCAAATGGACTAGGCTACAACACACGCCTAGTCCAGCCTAGGTGCCAAACCAACAACCCACGCCTAAGTGATGGACTTAGGCGTGGTATGTGGACTGACGACTAGTCCATGACTAGGCGTCGCCTAGGGGACACATTGACAACTAAGGTAATTGTCATTCTTTTGTTTGTGTCTGGCTCTCGACACCCTTCTTAAATAAGCTAATATGGAATTTATCCTTATCAAGAAAGCCTATATGTTGGCACATTTCACTTGAGTAAATAACTTAGCTTATTAGTCCTCTCAATTGATGGTTCCAGGGTTTGCATGTGTAGTTCTTTGAATTTATCATATGTTATTTCAATGGAAAGAAATGAAATCTGTCTGCAAACTCATTCATATTCATGAGCAAGTGGAAAGCATGATTCATATATTCCTGCCTAGTCGCAAAACTAAAATTTCTATAGATAATCAGGTAGTTCCTGTTTTTGAAGCACAATTTTCTTGTCAACTTAAAAGTGGTCCTTTGTGGTGTCTTTCCTGATCCTCAACTAAATGCATTACTTTTTTCCCCTTTTCATGAAACATTTGTTAGGTGATAAAGCTTTTGCTTAGCGAGTCTATTTGAAGTTAAAATCACCAATTTTTAATCTTTGTTGTGATTTCTGAGGTCTCCTCTGCTGTCTGAGACTCTGGCATTGCTGTACCCTGCAATACTTATTATTTTTCTGTTCAATAGCATTTTTCCAGGCACACCTGTGTGTCTTGTGCATGTTCAGATTGCCCTATACTCACAGTTGATATGTTTGTGTCATTGTGAGCAGTGCGAGGATCCAAAATGTCGTGTTTGGCAACATCTCGGTTGTGTTATTATTCCTGAGAAACCTGTTGAGGGTGTGCAACCACAAATTCCTCTTCAACACTATTGTGAAAATTGCAGGCTTAACCGTGCTGATCCGTAAGTCTGATCTCTTTTTCCTTATGCAAGTTGATATCATATAAAACTAGAGTCAAAGTTGTCTTTTTCCTCTTTTAGATCTGGGTAATTGACTTGCAATGCTAATGGCTGGACATTTGTTGCTTTTATGGTTTCAAATTAGTATATTGATCCAAAAACTAAAGGTTCTGCTTGAAATGATTCGGTGTCTAACCAAATCATCTTAGTTGACGATGTTGATATTTTTGTATAACCTAGTTGTCCTTTACTTTAATATTTAGTGCCTCTCCTTTTGAAGTATCTATTTTAGGAATTTATCAAAATTCTTCTGGCCAGTTAAAGATACTCTAATTACAGCCTGGACTGAAGATATCATTTAAATGATTCTTTGGCCTTCAAGCGTTTACTTTCTGCACCAATTTTTGTAGGAAAATATTTTATTTTATGGTTTTTTAGTTTCTCATGAAATATGATGGAAACTTTGGGTGCCGACTTGATATTTAATAAATTAGTTGGTCACAGGTGCAAGTACCTGCTTTTTGGTGCTCCTGCATAAATTACCTTCCTTAACTGGTGTCTTTTGCTGAAGAGATTTTAGACGTACTCTTTCATATTGTAACCTTCTCTTCTAATATTGGTGTCTATACTCTATATTGCAGATCGTCTTGATTTCGTTTTTCATTCGTGTTATGTCTATTATAATTCTCCCCTTATCAGTACTCTTTCATATTGTAACCTTCTCTTCTGATATTGGTGTCTACACTCTATATTGCAGATCGTCTTGATTTCGTTTTTCATTCGTGTTATGTCTATTATAATTCTCCCCTTATCAGTTTGACATAATAGATGCTTTCTTTTCTTCTTTTTCAAATCTTTGCTCTCTGTTCCTTATGTTTATCATCATTCAATAGCAAACGTCTTCTTCGTTCCAAGGTCCTTGACATACACAGAAGAGGGAGTGAATTCAACAAAAGAATATGTATAGTCAACAAGTTTAGATACAGACAATATTTTTCTTTATATTTGGGGAAAGTAGAACATTAGACAAGGATAACGAAGAATTTGATATAGGAATTTGTGCATTTCCAGTGTGAGTAATGCAATGATGTGATCCATCTCCCATGACAAAGTAATGCAATGATGCAAGTACCTGCTTTCTAGGGACGTGTGTAGCAGCCCTGGAGTATATGTACCATTGTTGTTGATCATTTTCTTTGAAATGCATCTTTGAAAGAGCCGTCATAAGTATTTGCTGCACATCATTTGGCACAGATTTTAGAAGGCTGACTGTTGTCTTCATTCCTCCCTGCTTGTTCTCTTGTTTGTATGTGTTTCCCTTATTTTACAGATTGTACCAACAATCTGCCTTAACATGACCGTTCTTGTTGCATAACAAACAGGTGGGAATTCTTATGTGATTCTCAGTCCCTGGAGGGATATTAGGAATTGGTAAAATTCCTCTGCCACCTTGACCAAAACGACCACGCCCTTATCAAGGCTTAACATGACCGTTCTTTGTCTTATATTACCTTTGTTTCGACCTCATATTATATCGAACAAAGACAAGGTCATTCAACCTTTTATGTTCGAGTCTATTCCTTTTTTTGCTATGGATATGTTGGAATACACTCCAGTTCCTTTCACATCCACTAGCACTGCATGTCTGGCTGAGGACTTTGACTGCAAAACGTGCTAGGTTTGGACAATCAAACTCATACATATTCCACCACAAATCTAAACAAAAATATAGCAAATCAATGCGAAAGTTTTAAAAGAATCAAATGTACCAAATGCAAAGTAAATTAAAAGTTTCTATGTATTTACCTGGACGCATCGTTGTCCTGGCTCGAACGGCGGCAGATAGTCCCATGTTCCGAAAACAACTATCATATAGATCCAACTCATTGTGCACAACATCTTGTTCTGTAGAATCTTCCACTAACACGTTAATACAATTTAACAAACCATGCATGACTTCTCTATCCTTCTTATATATAGGAGAAAATATAATTGCAGGATTTAGATAGTAAGCTATGTCACACGGGTACGGGTGCAGGTACGGGTACTGGTACGGGTACGGGTACGAACCATTTTCAAAAAACGTGGGTACGGGGGTACGGCCGTACACACTAGGTTTTTCGGATTTTTTCTGATTTTAACTTGTTTTTTTGGATTTTTTTTAGATTTTTTCTGAATTTTTACTAGTTTTTTCGGTTTTTTTAGATTTTTTCTGATTTTTTTAGATTTTTTCTGATTTTTTCTGAATTTTTTAGAATTTTTCTGAATTTTTCTAATTTTTTAATATTTTTACCATGAAATTGGATCTGGAGCGAGTTGGCCCGGATCCGAAGTCGCTTCAGATCCAATTGCACTTCTTCGTTTAGTTTAGTCCTGTATCTAAGGTGGATGAAAAAATTCATCCCTTTAAAATTTCATAGGTGCCTCTATTGTGAAGAAGAGGGTGGCTGGCCTAAGAAGCTGGTGGCTGGAAAAGTTAAAAAAAATTGAACAAATAACATTTTAAAATGTAATAAAAGTTAAAAAAAATTGAACAAAAATGGACACGGTAAAAAAAATTGGACAAAAATGGACCCGGTCAATGTTGACCGTGTCCATTTTTGGACGGGTACGGACCTGGTACGCGTTGACCGTACCCGGTGCGGTCAACGCGTACCGGGGCCGTACCCAGTACCGTACCGGTGTCGTACCGGTACCGGTAGGGTACGTCCCCCTTTGGGAGGTACCCATGTGACATAGATAGTAAGCTGCCGCATGAAGAGGTTGATAAAGCTGTCCAGTCCACCTTTTGTCTATAATCTTCCATATGGGCATATATAATTTTTTTTTTTCTTTTAAGTTGTCTCAAAATTGCCTCTTTTGCTTTGTCCATAGCCTCATATAAATACCCTATGGAAGGTCTATCCTCGCTGTCAGCTAACCTGAGAACTTTAACTAATGGAACACAAACCTTCAGTAGCTTCACACATGATTCCCAAAATACGTTATTGAATACAATATCCACAACTATAGAAGCATTTCTTTTACGAGCATGTGGATATGCAGCCCATTCTTCACTAGCAAACATCTGCCTCAAAGGAGTTCTTTGTTTCACCACACTCTACACAGTCAATACATTTGTGGCAAATCTAGTTTGTGCAGGTCGTATTAATTCAACTCCTTTTGTAAACTTTCTCATCAAACTCAATACATATGCATGATTATAGATAAATTTTGTTACCTCTTGACATTGGTCAATGGCTGATTTGATATCATGCATCTCATTAAGATCTTGAAGCATTAGATTAACACAATGAGTGACACATGGACTCCAATAAAATGTTCTATACTTTTGAAATAACAAATCTCCTGCAGCTCTATAATTTGTAGCATTATCTGTAATAAATTGTACAATGTTTGCAGGTCCAACTTCTTGTACGACATTATCAAAAACATTGAACAAAATCTCAGCAGTCTTAGGAACATCAGACAAGTCGAGATTTCAAGAACATTGTACCTTTAGAACAACAAACAAGAAAATTTACAAGTGTTCTTGACCTTGTATCAGTCTATCCATCTGACATAATGGAGCAACCTGTTTCCTTCCAACATAATTTCAACTCATCGCAATGTTCAGACACTTCTTTGACCGTATCCTGAAGAATTTTGCCCCTCAACTGATGATATGATGACATGTTGAATCCGGGGCCTATAGAAGCAATTGTATCTGCCATGGCTTGGAATTGAAAAGAATTAGCTGCATTAAATGAAATACATGCATCATAAAACCATTTTCCTACCTGCTTTTGTGCATGAGATACCATATCTTTAGATGTCATAGCAACACGAATCTGCTGCTGACCACCTGGGTTGGTATATGAAGGGAAAAAACTCTTAATAGAGCCAACACTAGACCTACCAGTAGGAACTCTACCACTAGGTGGTCGCATACCACGCCTGGCCCTAATATCTGCTGTGCCTCTTCTCTTCCTTCCCGTTATGCCAGATCAACCTCCTTCATACATAATCCCTTTTCATCTACGATCTCTACCTCTTGAGGAATCTAAATCTGTTCTTAGACTGCTATCGTCTTCATCATCACATTCATAAGCTTCTTCCTCCTCTTCTTCATCTTCCAAAGACTCATTATAGCCTACATCTGCCTGATCAATTTCTTTTTGTATCATCTTTTGACGTAAATCATGAAGCATATCTAAACATTGCTGACGCACAAATGGAGGCAAAGGTTTGTTTGGTCCTCCACCACAAGGAGACACATCTTTGGAGGTCCCTGCCAAATGGTGTTTCATTCTACTAATCCCTCTTGAAAATGTATTCCCATAGAAGCTACATTTGAGTTTCAAGCGGCTATTCTCATTCACCCTTTCGCACCATTCCCATGTAGGATCCATATCTTCAAAAGAAAAAAAAAAACGAAATGCTATGGTAAACTTAATGAAAAACATTCAAAATCTTTCAATCTACGATTCTATGGTAAAAAATTATGAATATGTGGTAAAAACAAGAGATTCCATACCTTATATTGAAGAAATCAAGGAAACCCCTTTCCTCTCAACGAAAATCAACCACCCACGCACAAATCGACCCTTCAATCTTTGATTTCACGGTGAAAATCGATGTTTCACAGTGAAAATTGATGATCTCCCCTCTTGGACGCACAAACCCAACTAATAAATGAAGAACCCGCAGATGTTTTAAAGAAAAAGTGAAAAAGGAGGCGCTCGGGTTCCCCTTTTTGAAAATTAGTCCGTATCGTGCGATACGGGGCATATGGCCCCCTATCGTTCGATACGGCCCCTGTGTCGCACAATACGTTCAACACCCTTTTTTTTGACACGTCTTGATGATTCAACACTGTTCTATGCTTGACAAACGAATATGATGCAGAGAATAAACCTGATGGAGTAGAGAAAAACACAAATAGAAAGGACATAGAGGGTGCGACAAAAGATAAAGAGTAAGAAGAATAAAAGAGATGGGGAATGGGGGATGTCTTTCCTGAAAAGTTCAGATCAGATCTATCTGGGCAATCTTTCTGAAGAAGTTGCCGAACCCGTGCTCTGATACCATGTCAGTTTTTGGGTATATCGGTTGTGATATTTACTGCAGTTCAGTCTTGCAGAAAACAAGGAAGAAGAAACACAAGTGGAGAGAAGGGAGGGACTGCCATAACTGCACACAGACTCAACCCTAAACTTTATTATCTCACGTTAATACAAAGCCTGAATAATAAACCAAAATGGAACAATAAATTACTTCATATACCATTAATGAAACATAAAGGCACATGAGAAATAAAGCAGGAATGAAACAACGCTTATTTTTGACGGGTTTGGGTCTGGACCAAGATCCAAACCCATCTGGTCATTCTTTAACAGTGACAGTCTGGACTTTTGGATGATTTTTTCCATGTGTTAGGAAATCCATTTCCTTCTAAAAAAGGAGGAAAAAGGCAAGGTGGATGGTCACTATTGATGCTAAGCATCTTTTTCCAAAAAGGTGGAGATATTGTCCCTTGGATGAGGCCATCTAAGGGTCCACAATTTCTAAGCTAGGAACCAATTAAATGCTTAACTGGTTGTACTCATTTTTCTGCACACTCGGACACACTTGTGTTTGCATTTATGGAGGTGTTTCTGTGTTTATGTGCATAAATGTTTGTCTGTGGTGTGGGCAGGGGGATGGAATTGTGCTTATGATTGTTTTGTACATGCATTTAACCATATTGTGCTCACTATATTTTTTTTTGTTTTAGATGGACTGTAGTATCTTGTACCTGAACTGGTGGTTCACTTTTTTCCAAAATAACGGGGAAGAGGACTGAAACATGCTACTGAAAGACTCTACTGGGACAAAGATAGGCTGTCAAGAACGTAGAGGAGGTAGGATGAGTAGTTGGTCAGATCTAGTACAGGTCGTACATGGACGATAGTTGGAGTCGGCTGCTCTCCTAGGGTTACCTCATCTGCGATCCCTGGGCAAGACGATCAAGTTGACCCTTGTGAAGAGGTTGATGTCCCTCTCATTCTGAACAAATCCAAAATCTTTGTAGAACAAACCGATCATTAGTACCCAAGCATAGGGGAAATGGAATCCAATACATAAATTGATAAATAAGTTCACATTATCTGCAACATAGATTTTTTGAGTTGCAATCAAATTGACTTGATACTACCTAAAATCAATAACATGATGCTGTATTTGAGGTCATTAAACTTAATTACATGTAATGGATTCTCATAGATACTTCCATAGAATCAATTAAATTTTTGTGCCTGAATCCATGTCAATGGGAGTGTGTACCACCATCATGGCTAATTATTGTAGTTCTTTATATCTTTTTGTGCGACAGCTGATGCATGTCCAATTGGCCTTACATTATTTCTTTCTGGTTTTTGTAAATCTGAACCCATACATTTGATCTATTGGGTGCATTCAGTTAAGAGTTAAGACAAACTTTTTGAATATCTAAGTTTTGATGTAAGTCTAGGCTCCTCTGGCAACACAATGAACATAAACACATTAGTGTTTGTAGGTTCAGAAATATATTTGTTGGCCAGGAAAAGAAAAATTAAAGGTTCATTACAGCTTTTCATTTTTCAACTACGTGGCACACATCTATGTAACCAGACTGGTCGAAGCAACTCAGATATTAGATCCAATCAATGTTGTAAAAGGCATACCATCACGTGTATCGGTCAGGCCGACGTATACACTGTATCGTAACGTATCGTAAACATAGCGTGGTGCATCGTAAATTAATTTTTTAATTCATAAAAATAAAAAAATAGAAAAAATAGAGAAAAAATTAGAAAAAATCGGTAAAATCAGGAAAAAAAAAGAAAATTTCAAAAAACTGTGTCATATATAAAAAACTCATCACATCATTTATAAGGCCATAATATATTAACAACACATTTAGAAATGAAAAATAAGAAATTCATAATAACATAATAAGTGTTCATCACAACTTTAATGTTTAAACTTTGAAGTGTTTTAGATTACATTACAAGTTCACAACATATAATATGTCATGATTATCATCAATCAAGGTCTCATCATCCCCGTAGGGTCATGAGCAAAGCTTCTTCTCCACGAGCTAGATCTCCCCTAAATTGACGATTTATCACATAAATGAGCAATTTTATAGAAAAACTAATAAAACTTTCCCCTTTCACAAGTTTTAGACATGTTTAGAAAGAAAAGAGAGGTTTCTTTGTTAAAAAAATCTTAAAATATCATTTTATCCCCGTATTGTACGATACGGGGGTATATCAGACGTATCGTATGATATGACCCCCCATATCGCACGATACGGGCGATACGCCTACAATACACAAGTGTGTTGTGTATCGTAGACATGTCGTATAGGGTTTTCAAATTTATATGATACATATCGCATGATACGGATGACACTCGATCCAACCAAATTGCATAAGTCATACTTGAAAGTATTGTGTAGGCTGTAGTCTTCATAGGGAAAGCCTGAGAATTATCCTTGGTTTATTTCTATTGGGTGCATAATGTTTTTCGTGGTTAATTATTGTGGCACTTGGGAAGTTTACTAAGTTTTTGTCTTGGTTGTCTTGGATGCCTTGTTACATGAACTCACCAAAATAGTCGCTGCACCTGAAACAATATGACTTGGGTTTAGGTGCAGCGACCGAGAATGCTATTAGTTTGTTGCTTGTGGATCCGATAACCGTGTGGCATAGTTTGAACTACATAGTTATCTGTGCAAATTAAGATGCAGTATTTTTTTGGGACACTTGCGAAGCCCCACGATGTATATCTGTGTATTTTGTATCAATGTTGTACGTATCGTATGAGACGGGGGGGCCGTATAGTATGATACGTATCGTATCGTTTGTAAAATACGATACGATACACCTAATGTTATCATATCGTATAGGTCGAAGAAACCTATACGATACTCGATATGCGTGTGTATCGTAAAATACGGGAGAAAAATTAAAAGGGGGCCCGATGGCCCCTTTCTTGCATGTTCTTTTAAAAGCTACACTCATCTCTCTCTCTTTGCTTGTTTTTAAACACTACAAGAGACGTGGGAGGGAGAGATTTTCTCCATTTGTATCAAGTTTTGTTGGTGAAGAAGCTTTTTTTCTCGTTGTGAGGACGGTGGGGACGATTGACGAAGATTATTGTTGAATCATAAAGATGATAACTATATGTTTTGACTTTTGAACTTATGAATTGTGATGTAATCGAATTCTCTTCGACTGCTTATTATGTTATTTTGAATGTCTCATTTCTTATTTTGGAATGTGTTGTTCATACTTCATACTTCATAATTCATATACATGAATGTTCCTTTCAATACATTTTTCTTGATTTTTGCTTGTTTTTTCGGATTTTTTTCTATTCTTTATGTTTTTTAATATTTTTTAAAAATTAAATAATTAATTTTACGATACATTTACGATCTGTTATGATACGACGTATAGGTCGGCCCGACCGATACGCGATACGCTACGCCTACGCCTTTGATAACATTGGATACACACCCTGACAGGTACCGTATCATACGATACAGGGCGATACAACCTGTATCGTACGATACAAGATGTTTTAGGTTTTTAACGTTTAAAAAGCCCCCAACCCCACGGCCCACCTCTCCATCATTGACGTGAAGCCATCCGGCTTACCCACCGCTATCTTTTCCGGCGAGTTCCAGTTGCGTTTGGTCGGCAACCGCTGCGAGCATAAGAACCCCAACACCTGTGGCTGTGGTCAAAAGCAGAGAGAGACCAAAAGCAGAAAGGAACATAGAAAAGAAAAAAAGTAAAAAAAGAAAACCCAAAAATGGAGACAATAATAATTGCTACTTGAATTAGACGCAGTAATAAGGGTGAACAACGAGCCGAGCAACTCGAGCTCGGCTCGAAATCGAGTTCGAGTCGGCTGTTTTAGTACACAAGCCGAGCTTGAGCTTGTAGTTTGACTCGTATTTTTAGTCGAGCCAAGTTCGAGTTCACTGAACTCGAACTTTTAAGCTCGACGAGTAGGCTTGAGTAAAAATCTAATAGCAAAATGCAATTACTTCTTATTTCGTTTCTTCGGTTTTGAGTTTCATTTCTGGACATGTGTTCTCTCTCCTCACTTTCTTCGTTTTGGTCCCACTGCTACAGATTAGCCAACGGCAAGGTGCTACACTTTCTCTGTCTCCCAATCTCTCTTTAATCTGAAACTCTGAAGGCTTCAGAAAATCCTCATTCAAGCGATGGTTTTGGAAGTCATGAGGGTTGAGCGAGCAAGGGTTTCTCCTCGCTACCCTCGCTGGGTTTCTCTTGAGATCCTCACTTGCTTGAGTGAGGGTTTTTGAAACGCCATCATTCAAGCGAGCGAGGGTTTCTTGAACCCCTCGCTCAAAGGGTTTCTAAAACCCTTAAAACCCTCGCTGGACAAGGGTTGAGCAAGCGAGGGTTTCTTGAAACCCCATTGCTCGAGCGAGTGAGGGTTTCAAAATCTGAACTTTGCCCATTTCAGAAACCCTCATGGGGGTTTTTGTTCTTAAGCCCTCTTGATCAGGTTAAGGGTTTGGATTTTTTTTTTATTTATTTTTCTATTGTTAGATTCTTCCTCTTCCTCTGTAGATTGGCCTTCCCCTGTTGTTTCCTCTGCAGATCGGCCTTCCCCTACCATTTCCTCTGCCTTCCCCCGCCGTTTCGTCTGCCGTTGTAAGCGGCAGTAAAAACTGCCGAGTCGAGCCTTAATCGAGTTGAACTCGAGCTCAACATGTGAGTGTCGAGTCGAGTTCGAGCTGCTGTGGTCGAGCTGTTTTCGAGTTCGAGCCGAGTCGAGCTCGATGTTTCATTTAGTCGAGCCGAGCTTGAGCTGACTGAACTCGAGCTTGACTCGGCTCGTGTTCACCCCTACACAGTAACTTCCTATTTCTTGCAGAGATAGAAAAGAGGTATGTACTACGAGCTTTTATTTCTTGAATAAATTAATCTCTTTTTAATATATTCGCGAGATTACTTTTAGCTTTAAATATTTTCCTCGCTATGGCTGTAACAATTAATAATTGCTCGAGCTTCTTTACGATATTTTTCTTGAGGTGGGATCGAGGAGGGGAAATAATAATTTTTTTTTTCGAATTTTAAAATTAGACCATCAGTTCCGAAAACTTTACCGGCTTAGGCACTATTCTGTATATGACACTCGTCATTTTTTATGTTATTCTTCATTTTTACTGATTTTTTATGAATTTTTCATTTTTTTTCAATTTTTTCTGATTTAATTTAAAGTAATACGATACGGTTACGATATTTTACGATACGGCGTATCTTAAAGCCAGACCGATACGACTTACGATACACTTTTTACAACATTGGTGTGTATCCATGTTTTGATCAGTGCTCATCATTGCTTTAGGATCCTGAAAGTGTGCATGTGTATTATATAACATACTTTTCATTGATGTTGGAGAACAAATAGTAAGCATTGCAGCCTCCTCACCATTGACTGTGGACCTTGTGCCATGCTAATTTTTCAAAATTCTTTTGTAATCAATCTGGATGAGCTTTCTAGTTTAATGTCTGAAAGTGGATGATATGTTAGGTTGTCAAAAGCATCCGAGTGCCGCAAGTTTTGATATCCATGATTAATTACAGTTAAGTCATTGGGAATGTTTTTCAGGTTCTGGGTTACCTTGGGGCATCCACTAATTCCAGTAAGATGGGCAAATGCGATAGCCATAACGGATGGGTGAGTATTTAAACATTAAATTTAGAATTCCGCAAGTTCCTGACTTAACTTAGTTCAATTTTTATCGGAAATCCGATGCTATGTGTATGTATAGATTGTCAGCTAGTTTAGCACTTGCCAGTAAGTAATACCTACAACCTGCTTTTTGATCCTTGATTTTCCTGGATTTTTCTTTGCTCCATCATTTTTCTGAAAACAACTCTGAAACATGTGGCCAAAATATGATATCGTTTTGAGTAATCAATTCTGTTAAGTAAAAATCTTCACAGGCATTGTATGAGTTTCTTGCCGACTTCAGATCAAGAGTTGCAGTCAGCGATTTAAGATTTAATCAGATTTTTTTCATATTCCAGTAGTAGGTTTTTTGAACTGGGCCCTCTATCCTGATTATTTATTTCATCGCCTGTTTAGTCTAAATAGGTTAAGGAAACTTGTTGATGCAGTTGAATGCCTGGAATTCAAGGCTGCAAGTCACTCTGATTCTCCAAAGCAGCCTCTATTTAAGATTATGTTTTTTTTCTATTGCAATAACCATCTAGAACTGGAAGCGTCAGTCACCATATTATTTGTTAAGCCGCTTAAGCTAATGTCTTTATGCAATGATGAGAAGACTAGATGCAGTAACTGAGATATCTTGATTGGTCGAGTATGATGGTTTCATCCAACTCATGTTTACTTTACAATTATTGGCACCTTAACATTTCTTTGTCATTATATTCATTTTTATACTCCATATAAAATGAAATCTATGTGCCATAACTGGCTGATTTTATCATTCCAATATTTCCTGCCACATCTGGATTTTCTTGTGATACTGTTGATGGCTTTATAAATTATAACTCTCATTTCTTATAGCTTAAAAAATTACCTAGTGTTGTTTGGAATCTTTGGATAGATATTCTGCATGCGGATATGCATGGATGTGGCTGGCAAGCATATAATGCTTGCTTTCTTGAAAATGTTATTTAGAGATTACCGAGTTTATTTATATTATATAATGAGTTGAATGTGTCTTTCTCCAGGAGTAATCCTTCCTATACTGTGGAGAAAACATTTCAGTTAACAAGAGCAGATCGTGATTTCCTCCAGAAAGCTGGACATGATATCCAGGTAAGCAATTCATGTGCTTCTGTTGGTTATTGTCATCATTTTGAATCATAATAGGATATGGGATCTGTTGCAGTATGTACTCTTTAACATTAGAATTCCAAAGTATTTGTTTCCCCTATAACATTTGCCATAAAATTGTTTAGAGAAGAATTACGGTGTTCTTATAATGTTCTGGACAACAGTTAACACATGGTATTGTAAACACCACACGTGTCTGTATCTGTTTGATGTGGATTACCTAGAGATGTTTAGCAACATGCTATGCTAATATTATAGTATTTTGACTGGTCCTGGCATGGAAGTTAAGTACTGCAATTGTTAGCTAGTTGTGATATGCTCTTAAGCTATGTCAGATGGGTATGGGATGTGATAAGTTCAATATATATATATATATATATATATATATATATATATATATATATATATATATATATATATATATATATATATATTTAAGCAAATAAACACATAAATTCATTCTTTACATACCAAATATTCCAAAAAATTAGAGAATTAAATCGGCCATGTCCAAACAGTGTTCCATACCAGCAAGAGCATTGTATTGCATCGACATGGGTACTTTTAAATTCTACCTTTTAGAAGTGTCCATGATACATAAATGGAAAAGAAACAATATTTGTTCTAAACGGAGTGAATGTACAAAAAATACATTACAATTGTTATGAAAGCTATAATTTTGATTCCAGAGTTTCTACCTGATCCTGCTGAAGATTCTTCAATGACAAGCTGAGAAGTAAGTCAGCTTAGTGGCTGAGCAACTTGTGTTGATAATATTGCACCTTCACTTAATTTGGTACATATTCATACTAAGTTTGTAGCTGTCTAGAAGGAAGCCCAAAGTTGGTTCAATGATGTTTTTTTTTGTGTTTTCATTTGAAATCTATCAGTTTATACCATGATAGTATAGCAACTTAAGCTCATGTTTCTACCTACTTGGATACTATTCTTGATAGAAGGATGCACAAAAATTTGCATGCCTCGTTTTTTTGGGTTATGTTCGCGGCCTCAATTAGAATGTAGTTGTACAGCTCTAAGGCCATTACATGATTAATCTTAATAACAGAATATCTGAAATTGATTGTCCTTTGCTTAACTTGAGATGTGAATTGTTATGTGCATCATCTAGAAAAGGTGGATATTTTTGCAGGCCTGGTGCATTCTTCTCAATGATAAAGTTTCTTTCCGGATGCAGTGGCCACAATTTGTTGAACTGCAGGTCAATGGTATGAATCTTCTAATATATAAATTATAAAGTACGGTTCTTGGTCAGATTTTCCCCAAAACAACTGTAGAGTGCGGTTCTGTTCCTTGGATCTTATCAATGAAGCTCTACATTATTTGCTATTGAAAATATGTGACATCTGTCTTGGGCTTCTGCGTGTATAAGTTGCATTACTTGTTGTAGAGTATTTAATATAAATAAGGTTCTCATTCTATTTCAATGTTCATTACCAAGTTTTCATTAATGTGCCAGGCTGCCAGCATACAATTGATTTCCTAGTTTTGATTAGTAATTGTTGAATTTGTTGATTTTGTGTCCTCGTCTGATGTTGGAAATGCGTATACATAACTTGTACCGGCTGAGCCCAAAATATGATAGGCATTGCATGGTCAGGCAAAGCATCATAATGATTATAAATCTGATATGGGAAGCACTCTGCCTAGGTGGTATGGTCTTGAGACCAGAAGTCAAACAAATTAATGGAGGCCTGCACAAGTGATGGAACATGTAGTTTAATTTGATACATGTGCAAAACCGTACGCATGCTTGTCATATGGAGCAAATTGGATGACTGGGCTAAGGACAGCCCCTCTTTCCCTCGTTCTCTTCTTGTTCCTGTAGGAAGGGACTAGATATGGAACTGCCATGATCCTATGTGCAATTCTAGTGTTTGTAGCCGACATCTAGTACAAATAGTGCCACATCGGCCTCTACCTCCCAAAAAATTAGCAGTCTTTCTGCAGATACAACCCGAACCAACTCATCTGCCCACTCCATCTGCTGTTGAACTAAGAAAGAAGAAAACTTCATATTTATATTGCTTAGTGCTTGAACCAAAGGGAAGCAAGAATGGGAGGTGTATGGACAGCACTCTAACCTCTTTTCTGTCATCCTTTTCATAGGTACAGGAACACCAACCCAATCCTGTGGAAACTCCAATTCCTAAGACTACAGTAATTAAAGTGAACGACCATTTTCTTGCTTGGAGTAATGTGAAAGCACTTGTGGAGGTCTCCATTATGACTATTTTTGTTCGGGCAAAACCATCCATGTTCCTACTTTAAATTAGGTCTCATGAAGTCCTTACTACATATGGTTTTTCAACATTCTCAAATGGTGAATATTGTGGTCTGAGATGGCCATTGGTATCCAATCCTTACCCTTGTCAAAATTCTGCACAAAAGCCATCTAGGGGTTTACCAATAATTGGTAGTGCATTTTGCGCTACCAACATGATCTTGAGATGAACAGTTTGATACTTTGTAATTCTGATTTAGGAGCTGTATATTATGTTTTATAAATATTGTCTTATTGTTCATGTATCACAAAAGAAAGATTTCTCATTGAACAAATGGGCATAGAAAATTGTTGCTTCCTAACTACTCTTCTGTAAATCCTTTCTTGCATTTGAGCTGCTAACCTGGTTTGCCAGTCTCTAACTGAAGGTTGCTTCTTATCCATTGTGGTTATTGTACTTGGACCTGTATTGATTCAATTGCTATGTTTTTTGTTTCTTAGAAAGTTACAAGAAATTTGACTAAATATTTTCTAATCACTTGAGAAAATTATAAACTTTAGTTATTTATGTAGTTGACAATTGCTTCTGTTCTGCACAATATGTAGGAGCCACAGTTCGTACAACCACTAGGCCAGGCTCTCAATTGCTGGGTATTAATGGCCGTGACGATGGTCCTATTGTAAGTGTACACACAGCTTTGTTCCTGAGCTGCTGTCATTTTTCTTTTATTGGTTTCAAGTTTCAAATGGAGGCATTTTCTTTAATGCTATGGTACCCTTTGTACAATCTTCTCTTTTGTTCGTGTTGTTCTTTTTTGGTAGATAACTCAATTGAGTCGAGAAGGAATAAATAGAATATCGTTATCAGCTTGTGATGCTCGGGTATTCTGTTTTGGGGTCAGACTTGTAAGGAGACGCACTGTTTCGCAGGTAACTTTCTTGTGTATATCTTGCTGTCTCCTGTATGTTCTTCTGTTTCACTTCTCTTTTTTTTTCAGCAATACCTTAAGCTTATTTACCTGGTTAGCTCCCAAAGCAGTCATATTTAATTGGTTGTTAGAAATTTTATGATAAATAAGTGCCATTTAAGGCAACTATATAATGGCATATGGCATAGCAGACGAAGTTGATGTTAATTTCAATGACCTTTGTCTTTGTTTAGGTCATCATCAGGGATCATACCTGCAAAAAGCCTCATTGTTAACACCCAAACAACATTTGCGAGACACACACACACACATAATATATATATATATATATATATATATATATATATATATATATATATATATATATATATATTATGATTCTATCATTCATTCAACCAAAATGAAAGCAAATTGTCAGTTGCCACACCCAGTAACCTTTTGAAGAGTCTGAGTTACATAGAAAGAATGCTTCACAAATAAATTTGCACTTTATGCCCTGATGCACACACATCTAAACCTGTGCACTTCGTGACAATGTTTGGACACATTTTTATGATCCTTTAACAAATAATATGGTTTACAAAGGTTGACGCCTTTCAACAAATGAATTTGTGTCAACCATCAACTAATCTATAGAATGAGAATGGCATACAAACTGTTAGAATACATAATGTTGTGGGAACCGGGTCCAGATCTGGACCCGGTTACTTGGGGCGCGGGTACCGAGGCAGGGCTCGGTACCCTAGGCGGCCTCTCTTAGCTCCCTCTTTATATTTTCACTTGTGTGTAATTGTTGATTAAGTGAAATATATTTTCTCTCTCCTAGGGTTGCGGTTGTGCACCTAGGTAGAGCTT
>JAANDH010000580.1:0-169551 GCA_011799765.1 Nymphaea thermarum
GACTGGCTGGAGGCGACAGCAGAGAGACGACAGCAGAGAGGCGACGACTGGCTGGAGGCGACAGCAGAGAGAGACGACTGGCTGGAGGCGGCGACGGGCTGACGACAGCAGAGAGGCGACGGGAGGTAGCGTCACGGCTGGAGGCGACGAGAGCCCACTGGCGGCAGAGAGGCGACTGGCGGTGGAGCAGCGGCAGGGAGGTGACTGGCGGCAGAGAGGCGGCAGGCGTCACGGCTGGAGGCGACGAGCGGCACGGTGGGAGTCAACGGCAGAGAGCTGACGGGCAGGAACGGGCAGCAAGGGGCGACGGAGGGGGCGACAGCAGCTGAGAGTCGATGGATAGAGAGGCGTCGGGCAGGAACGGGCAGCAAGGGGCGACGGAGGAGGGGGCGGCGGCAGCTGACGCCGATGAGGCGGCGGCTGGCGCCGCTCAAGCGGCGACGACTCGCTGGCGAGGAGGAGACGCCTGGATCTCTGATACCATGATAAAGTTAAAGAACAAGAGATTTTGATTAACGTGAAAAGCTGCCCTAACTCCTCTTTATATAGAATAGAGGAGAGGGTAAAGATTACAAAAGAACCATACAAGGAGGACTTATTACAGAAGTACCCTCTAGAACTTAAAACTGAATATAAACCTATCTTAACATATATATATATATATATAATATATATATATATATATATATATATAATATATATATATATATATATATATATATATATATATATATATATATATATATATATATATATATATGTATGTATGATATTTTTGAATGTAAAAGAAATAAATACATTTGAATTAATGATAAAAATATAATGACCACACAGCTGCACTGCAGTTCACCACATGTGAACTGGACTCACTTCCGCAACCTGTTTACTGCACCCATATGGCAGAGGTCTGACTGATTTATTCTTGTAATAAATTCTTTTCAAACCTGCGATCAGATTGAAAAATGTTGTTTTTCTTGTTAGGTTTTCCAGGTTTTTGCTTACGTGGATAAAAAGTGATGAACAGAATTGTGGCCCTCCACTCACCACCAATACAGAATTTTAAGTTGCTTTTAAGGAATAGATTGTACTCCTATAAAAATTCTTAAAAGAAACTATTTGCAATCAAGACTACTTCTAAAGCACCCATATGTAGTGTATCAGGGAACTTTATTGGACCATTAATAAATTAAACTCTTTATCGATCTTACCACCTCAGTTCCTTTTTTTGTGGTGACTGACTGTCAGTTTTTTAATCTTAAAATATATTGTTTGTCAATGACTAGTAAATGCAACCAGTTATCTATATAACTAATTTTTCATATATTTGGTCCTTGCTTTGCCCATGTACATGTATGTATTTGTTCATCTGTTAATTGCCACAAATATTAATATTTTGTGCTTTTTGAATCTCTATGTCACAATTTTGTAAGTCAACTTCTGAAAGGACATATTACATGTTTTCATCTTTGAATTTTTTTATTTTCAGTTGCTATGTTCATGATCTCTTTGTCGCTAACTTTTATAACAGTATGAAATCAATATATGAGAATGTGTGTTTACTGACCAAGTTTTTTTTGGATGCAGTTTAGGCAATTAAACAGTACCACTCACTAGTCACTATTATGTACTGATGGGTTTTTCATTCACAGCTGCCTCTACCCTACCTGAAAGTAGGAGATTTGCTTGCACCACCTGCAGGGAATCAACTTGCACCACATAATGATTGGAAAAGGTCTCAGTTTGTTTTGAACCATGAAGGCCTACAACAGGTGACATTCTACTTTCACGAGTAAAATCTGCTAGTACTGTTGTTTTTTTTTTGTTCTGTTATATATATGCAGATCATGTCTTTAAGTGATAAAATCTTCATTTGTTGCTGAATGATATTAGTTGGCTGAAGTATGCAGTATGTGCTACTGGTTTCTAGTTGGTTCCTTTTCACTATCTGAGTTGGTAGATTTTTACTACTATCGCATGTTACTGTCTTTTTCATTCCTTCTATTGTCCAATCTTGTGGGGTTCATGCATTGAACAGTGGATCCGATTGCTGCTTGGCACTTGCCACTTCATATGTATATTTGAGTTAGAGATGATAAAAACTAGATATTCTACAAATATTTGTCAGGTTCAGATGCCTAATTTTGGATTTCTTCCTTGTTTTGTGCTTTTCTATTTTCTTTTGTGAACCAGAATATTTTGCTGCTTTTATTCAGATGTATCAACTATCAGCCATTTCTTAGGGACATTCCAGAAGGCACAGAAATCACTAGAATTGTTGCAAATTTTCTGTATCCAAGTGAAAGTTGAGTGTTTGAACTATTAGACATTCTCAAGCGTGTGCAGACATCTCTAATTGGTAATCTGACAGATGTGCTCAGAGGTTTCAATGGATTATTTCTGGTATATAGTTGATTTTTGTTATATAAATCTTTTCTTCCAAAAGTTGAGATATTTATGTGAGTACCTAATTCATGTGCTTTCAGTTGCTGATCTGTATATTTCCATGGATGGTGCGTCTTGTATCTTTTTTTCTTTTTCTATCGTGACCATTTTTCTAATTATAGAAGACAATATTTTTTGAATTTTATATAGACATGTATCCATCATCTTATCAATATTTTAGAAATTGGCATTTGCTATATACGGCAGGTAAGCAAGACTGAACAGGCACAACCACAGCGGAGCTCTTCTAGCAAGCTTGGAGGCAGCACAGGAACCGACAAATCATTAATTAAAATTGACATTTCAGAGATTATCTCTATATCTCCATGTGCAGATCTTACACTCCCTCCTGGTGCTGGTCTGTGCATTGATACTACCCATGACCCACATTTCTTGGTAAAGTTCCCACTTTTTCTTATCTTGTAAATGGAATTGAAGAGACCATTTTGAAACTATTTAATTCGTCTATATTTTGTAGCTCTTTTTATTTGCTGCTAATGAAGACCATTACCTTGTTCTGATCAAGATCCCCCCAGTAGCTTTACATGTGATCAAATTTTCTGCATCCTAAGACTTTGAAGTTTTGAACTAAAAAGCGCATCGGCAGACATGCATTGTCTGCCATGGAACTTAGGAAGTTAGACATTTCACTATTGCATTAAACGGAGACATCATTGTTTTCTTCCTAGTACTACATTTATGGAGTATGGCTTCTCCAAGGGTCTTTACTTCTTAGTTATATGGTGGAAGTCACTTTGTCGAGCAGAATCCTTAATGTGTTCAGTCCTTTCAATTATAAACAGGTGTTAGGGTATTTGCTGAAGTAGTATACTGACTAGGGGCTCTGATCTATCATGTTGATTCTTACAAAATAGCTTTTTATTTCGTAGCAATGTCCTTTTGCTTTCAAGCCATATTCTAGACTGGAACTCTGTGCTTTCTGTATCAAATTGATGTTTTCTTCCCCCCCCTTTCCCCTTTTTTCTGTATAGCAGCTGTTTGGCTCTCTTGAGATTTGCTGATTTGACCTAAATATGTACAAAAGAACCCTACGTTGGAATCAAGAAAATGAAAGTGCTTGTTTCAGGTTGCTGATACTTGGGAGACTTTGGATGGATGGATGGATGCTGTTCGACTTGTTTACACCATCTATGCGCGTGGAAAAAGTGACATACTTGCGGGTGTTATAACTGGCTGATCATCGCTGGTTGTTGGGAGAAATGACATGTAGCCTACACTAGATTTGCAGGAACCTTGCGTAGGAGGGAGCTTCCAGTTTGATTATTTGGTTTCAGATCATGAAGATGGGTTTGTCGAAATTCTCATGATTTAATTGAACCTCACAGAACAACGTGGAAGTCTAGAAGAGAATGAGAGGTTCTCCCGTTCGTGGACTCCTTGTTGGATGACATACAGCAGATCTATGCCACACATACAACTGTATTAGACTGAAAAGAATCAGAATTGGTTTTGTATCTTGTATACATTAATAAAGGAAGATGATGTCAGGAATTTTCAGATCCCTGGCATTCCGGGCTCTCTTCAGCTTTGCAAAGCTTAGCTAATATTTTGTATCTGTATGTTGGGCACTCCAGATGGTACATTCGTTTTCCACTTCTTTTCACTCTTTTCCCTGCAGCTAATTCAAGAGTCGCGTAGCCATTAATGACGTCTATTCCTTTTTACCTTTCCTGACTGGAAAGTAGGGTTGGGATTGAGGAGACGACAAAGGCTGAAGGTGAAATGACCTGGGGATCTTATACTTCTAGCCTGCCAAATTCAGTGTCCGAAAAGCACCGGGTGCTGATTCAGTATGTGATTATTTGAGGGATCCGTAGTGCAATTTGGGAGGATGACTTTGAAACTGCAATAACCACATGCTTATGGACCCGATTAAGCCTGCATCAGGTCAGGTACTCGGCCTCGGCCTGCCATCCGCTCGATTTGGTTTGATAAAATATTTTTAATATTATTTTTACTGATATATATATATATATATATATATATATATATATATATTATTACTATTAATTATATTTATATAGTATTTTATATTAAAAATATATTTTTAATTTTAACTTGATTGGGTCGGGGCCGAGCTGGTGATGGGGTTTCGGATGTTGGCCGGCCCAAGCTAACTTCTTATTGGATGGGTTGGGCCGTGCCGATGCCCAGGCCTACTTCCGATTGATCATTGTTGTGATTGACTGATCCGTGGGTATCAAGCGCGATAAGGGGTCAAAATGGCAGAATAGAAGCTGATACGAATATGCTAAAATCAGACTGTGTCGGCTGATGCAGCTCCATGTCAATTGATATGCAAATAAAAGATAATTATTTGCTTCAAATTTTCAACAAAAAATATCCAAAAGATGGCCGATTAGAGGTTTATACGTCGTGGTGCATATTTGCTGAAATGCTTCCTCGTTGGATTGGCATTCGTTCCCACTGCTTTCCTTGTTTTTGGGTAGTTTTTAGAATGTCACCCGACGCTTTTGCCGTTTAAGTGAACTGCATGAAATGTGATTACATTTATCCCTAGGGTTTTGTGAACTATGTTTTACATAACATGCTTGTTCGTAATCAGTTAATCGACATTGCTTGGTAAAAGAAAGTACGATGCCTTCACTGTTTGTTTAAGAAAGACCTAAGGTTTGACTCGAAGATTCCTCCAAGGGTATGGTGCATTGAGCTGGGCTTTGTATGCCACCAAGGAGTCAACTTAAATTTCATAGGCGCGGTCTTCTGGGCAAGCCTGAATAGGTATGAGCCCTGGCTGATGGTGCCAACCGTATGATTTTTGCTGTTGAGAATGCGATTAAGACTCACATATGCGGTGCGGTGTTCATAGTTTGACTCCATATTCACACCTTTTCAGTTTTTTATTTTGGCAACATTTGCCAAATCTGATCTTAAATCTGATAACATCTCAGATCAATAATTTGGCATCTGTATTCGAGAATTTCTGCTTCACTGCTTTGCACGTGCCGAAGCTCTCTGTCTTTGATGTTGCATGATCTGGCTTTCCTTTCTCATCTTATGAAACACTGAGATTTCTGTCTCTGCAGACGGAAATTGATGTTCTGGCGTTTGTTTTCCTTGCCGACAGCTTTATTGCGATAGCCGTCACAGAAACGTATCGGTTCAGATCTTCCATTTTTCTGTATAAGATTTTCTTTTTTGGAAGAAATATGACATGTAAGCTAAATTGGTAGGAAAGCAGCCAAAACAATCCTTCTATACACTAACATTTGTTTGAAGATGTCCACCAGCTCTAACTTCCTAGTTACCGACTTCTACTTCAACTTAAGAAAAATACAGTATGGAGGATCAATGAACGTTTTGTCCCAATGATATGACACTCTTTCTTCCCTTTTGATGCATCAACAATGGCTTTATCACTGGACACTGATGAACCTTGATCTGCAGGCTCACTGCGGAGTGCAGAGTCTCTTTGAACAGAAATTTTCTGTAATCTTCTCAAGTCCAGAAAAGGAATCCATGAGATTAGTTGGCAACCCTTTAGACAACATTCTTCCACCAATTTGAATCGAAAGATTTTTAGTTTTTTTAGATGCCTCAGGCCAACCGTTCACTGCTTAGCTTCCCGTCCCTTCCGAAGTAAGCCGACTCTTCTCTACACTTCGTTGATTCTCTGGTGAGTCCTTAGAGAACATCACATTCTCCTCATCAATCATTTGATCTTCCATCAGTTTCAAGGTTTTGATTCAATTTGCCGATGCATCACCAGAAAGAGAGGCAGGTGCCAGAGGCTTATGTTCTAGGCAGGTCAGGAATCACCAGCCTGGATGAAGGTCTGCATTTCGGAGGAAATAAATTTCCAAGCTTAAACAATAGAACTATGTCACAGAGACATAGTCGCCTGGTTCACCATCATCATCATCGAACAACAAAAAGGAAGAATAATGTGACCTAGTTGGCTGAAAGATTAGGATTCAAGTTGCCATCCAGCAGTAGTACCGAGTGTCTCCTAATCTGCACATTCTGCTCATACTTTCATGGCATGGATCAGTGATCAGATACCCATCTGGAATCAAAACTAATCAGAATTGAGACCATGCCTTGAGGGTCTGACCTTGTGATCTCTGTGGGGCCGCATGCAGATCTTGATGGATGACGATGCACCCACATTGAACGGAAGAAGTTCCAACTTTCCCATATTGTGGTAGCAGTGCCCAGATTTCGATAGATTTGGCAATATCTTTTATATTTTCATCCTTGGCATAAATCATATGCCATGAGAATATCTGATAAGATCCCATGAGATAATCAGAACTGTCAGGAACCTTGGTGCAATATGGCACGCTTGCACTATGAATGCCACTATATATATACATATATATATATATTCCTCCGACTTCTCAAGCAAAACATCAAGTGGTTTTGATGGGAAGAGATCCTTAGAACATATTTAGAGTCATCATTCACTCACTATTTATACTGTTCAAAATAGTCTTGGGTTTTTGAAATATGACTTTGAATTCAAAAGTTCTAATGTATTTACAAAAGATATATATCTCATGGGTGGATTGAATTTTATGAGGATTTAAACGCAGCAGTTTTAAAAAGCTGATGAATTCAATTTTGAAATCATATTGACTTAGTCGTATAGGGTTGAGCCTCTCTTTACCTCTCATTTTTGGAACAAAAAGTTTCAACTTTTTGAATTTTTTTTGATGATGTGCTTTTGACAACTGTAGCTGCACTGCTGTTCACTTCAGAAAACAACTCATATCAACAAACAAAAGAAACAACCTCTGTAAGGAATTTCTTAGGTTCAACCTTTTTCACCTTCAGCGTATCCTTTTCCCCGATTTCCTCATATGATCAGCTAAAAGTGAATTTCTGCAATTGCCTCAGACGTGAATTTCCACAGGATGACAGAAATATAATTAATGGATAAAAACAAAAAACAGGAAGGAAAAAAATGATATTAATTAATATCGCCCTTTTCAATGAAAATATGGTGCAAACATGAGCTTGAACATAATGACAAAGTCAGCCCATCCCTCAGACACATGTCAGGAAACCAAAGTTTCTGAACAGTATATTTTAGATATATTACTTTAATTGAGCAAGGAAAGTGAAACAAAATGGAAGAATGGCGTCAGCGTTCTGAAAATCTCTCGGGTGACTAACAAATTAAGAATTTGTCCATCGCGTCCTCTTCGAAGAAGAGAATCTGAACTATTTACTTTTTGAAGTTTTTGTGCGTACAATATGCTTCAAGTTATTATTTTTTTTCTGTTTATCTGTCAGTCCTTGAGTATATTTTACTTCTCGTGAACACCACTTGGTCTATTTTGTCTAATCTCGGCCGCTTATAGGCAGTCGGTCGCTGGTTCGAGTCGCTCTTATGTGCTATAAATCGGAATGCAAACATGAACTAAATTGAGGTGCAATTTATCGCTTTTTTAAAGCACCAATGCAGCCCTAAACCTTAGAGGCAGAAAAAAAGAGTCTCACTCGAGCAGTGGGTTCTCCTCACACTCCCAACTAATGTGCAATGTTCTTGATTTCCAGAAAGAGAGAGGTATTTTGTCTATTTTACAGGAAAAAAAAAACCTTTTTTATGTTTTCCACTTTTACCCTTGGAGTAAGGGTATCCCTTTTTAAACACAAGGACATTTTAGTCATTTTAAGCTTTGAACACCACAGTGAAAAAAAGGTCAGCTAAATGTGAGGGCCATTGAAAAATCCATGGCTGCCTTTTACTTGCCTTCGTCTAAATTAGTCTTCGACGTTGATTTGTCATTTAAAGTTATTTTCCTTTTAATGAAAAATGCAGAAGTTACCTTTCCAATGAGAAAAAAATGAATTAGTGGAGTGAAATAAAGGTGCTTTTTTAAATAGCAAAAACCCACCTTTTTCTTTTGCCGTATGCAACTTTAAGTTTCCAATCATGGTTAAAGTAATTAATGGAATGAGAATTTGCCTTAGATCCGAATGTTCATGATGAAAAAGGTGATGGGTTTTCTCATCATATAAAATAGAGCCATAATTCCCTCATTCTCTTTCTTCCTTTCTCTCTATGCACATGAACACACAATATATATATATATATATATATATATATATATATATATATATATATATATATATATATATATATATATATATATATATATATATATCTTCTTTTGTTAATGTGCCGAGTCACTGTACATTCTTCTCTTGGCCTCCATGTGAGCACTTCCAAGCTCACATCTTTTATAGGCACGAAAGTGAAACAACCTTTTTCCCAAGCATTTAAATCCTCATCCTCGAATAAACTTAATGGACCAACACACTCAAATTTCCCCGGATTCACTTTCAAGATTTATCAAAAAAAAAAAAGTTTGGCACTCGAGCCTCAAACATCTTACTTGTTGGAGGAATATCTAGAAAAGCAAAAGTTCCTGCACATCCATATGCAACATTGCCAACAACATTGTGGCGCCCTAATGCTTCCACACCTTTATCGAATCATTCACTTAGATTCGTCCTCCACACCCTTTTTCGATTAAAGTACTCAAACTTTATGAAGAACAGAACCCCAACCAAAAAAAAAATGAAAAGGCAAGATGGGAAACTTGCTTTCTTCATACCAATCATCACTCATTCATATGTGCAACAGCAATAACACTTCGAGCCCCATGCTTCGACCAAACATATATATATATTTATATATTAGTCACAAAGATGGGAATAATAATACTCATCAGACATAGGCTTTCTTAAAGGTGGCGTTGGCTTTTTGTCTAGTAATTTGATGTATTCATGTGTATCTTTTTGCTCCCATCCATCTGTGACCTACAATGTAGGAGACAAGTGCCCAAGAAAGTTTTACATTTGATTGGTTGATGTGGACCTAGAGCCAATGTTTAAGAACACTAACATGACGTGTTGTTCATCAGGTCATAACTGGACAAGTACTACTACAGCGCAAATGGCAGTCCTCATTGAGGACACTCTGTCTCACTTTTTACTAGAACAGACAAATGTAAGTTGCGGAAAAATGTGGACTACCAGTTATAGTGTTGATTAGATACAAAAAAGTGAGACACCCTGTCGCTGACATGATGTCCTAAACATGATGCTGTAGACATCCTGCCTAAATGCCCCGAACACCATGAGTGTCGCAGCTATAGAAGCTTTGGCTGAGCACAACTCAGAAGCCCTCCTCTTCTTGAGTGGGTGCAGATTTATTCAAGACAAAAGTTGAAGCTTTTTATTTTGGGCAGAGATTGGAAGTTCGATGTGGGTTTGTCAAACAGATGTGTTTTATGTTAATCGAATTTTAAAACAAGAGTTTTCTTATTTTCTGAATGTTCGACATTTTGTGAGTGTTTCATAAGCACATTCATATAATGCTAGAACCAGTGCTTCATAAATCTACCATTATCTTTAGGGCACATACTAAGTTTTGGGTGAGCGAGAGGTACTAATCCCATCGCTCGAAAAGACTCGAAGGCCCTCTCATTCCCTTTGGCTTATTCCCTTTGGCTTCGGGGTTCTGAACTGCATCGGTGTCAGTGACAACAACGGTGCAACCTTCAACTTAGAGGACACATACTAAGTTGGTGCAATAAATTTGTTTAGGTTTCTGATCTAAAGCCAAATTTATATGAGTCGCAACCATACGGAGGGGTAGGCAAGGGAGGAACACTAGTTTTCTTATATTTTCATATTTGAAAGAGCACTCATATATATATATATATATATCACATAACAAATATTTAAAAATATTAATATAAAAATAAAGAAACATTGAGAAGCTAGGCTGGTGTAAGCAACCTGTATGTGTGCGATCAAAATCTGGACCTTGTCATACAATACAAATTTGGATTGGGTAAGTCGGTTTGATCCGTACGTGTGTGGGAGGTCGTCCTTATCTCGTCGAGCCTATATTCGGATTATGGATAAGTTTTCTATTTTTATGGAGTCTATATCGGATTTGGATAATTTGGTATTTTATGTGGATTTGGGCAATTCCGGAAAAACGAAAACTACCAACTTTTACAATTAATTAACCGTTTTTTATTCAGAAATTGGCATGTTTAAAAGGAACAAGAAAAGAAAAAAGAAACAGGAAAGATCTATCCTGGGCTCCTGGCCCTCAGATTTGGAATCCAACGGATTTTAGACCAAAAGGGATGGGAATTAAGATCCATGATCCACGAATCAAGGACCTCATGGATGTCGCCATCATGCATCCCCATCCCATCACATGCCATCATGATCAAATGATAATGACTCATACATTCCCGGCGCCACTCTTCTTGCGCCACGTGTCGGACCGGTCAGCGTGGGTGCGTCTGTGCCGCAGCTGGAAGCCACACGCGTGAGCCCGTGCCAAGCGGGTCCCACCACCCCTTCCCCCTCCGTCTCTATTTCTGCGGCGTCTGCGCTCTCGCTCTCGTCTCCCATGGCGCTCCGCCTCTTCCTCTACTAAGCAGCAGCGAGGGAGAGAGAGAGAGAGAGAGAGAGAGAGAGTGGGATGGTGTGAGCTAGCGCCTAGCGGATAAAGCAGATTGGCGGCAGAATGGAGGACGAGATCCCGGGAGCGACGCGCAGGAGCGGCAACTCCTCGGCCATCCGTTTCCTCGGCATATTGAAGCAGCCGGATCCTGACTCATGCGCCCTCGAGCTAGAGGAGAGCGACGTCGTCTGGTCCCGAGATTTCTCCGACACCTCTGTTTACCGACCGTCGGGCGAGTCCTCCCCTACCTTCGAGAACGGCAACCATAACTCTGGTTCATCGCCGGCGTCGCTCTCGCCGGCCTCGTCTGGTGGTGGCCGGCGCGTTCAGGCCTTCAAGCAGGAGCGCTCCGGGCTATCGGCGGCGCTCGTAGGGGAGAACCGGTCGTTTGTCCAGCGGAAGGCGGCGCTGGACCCGCTGCTGTCTGCGGCGCGGAACATCCCGCCTCCGGTGCCTGTACTGAGGTCGGGATCGGGCTCGGATGATTTCTCCGGAAGCGGTGGGGGATCTTCCGGGAAGTATCACCAGTCGGCCCCGGTGAACGTGCCGGTCTGGTCTAGGGCGAATAATCGCCCGGCTAATCCGCCTAATTTCGACGAGGACGATGACGAGACTGATGAAGAAATGTTGCCTCCACATCTTCTGGTCGCACGGGCGTCGGCAAGGTCGCATATGACGACGTTCTCCGTGTTTGAAGGCGTGGGCCGGACCCTCAAGGGAAGGGATCTCCGGCGGGTGAGGAATGCTGTGTTCCAGAAGACAGGTTTTCTGGACTGAGTCCTTCCTCTTCTACATTTTTCGGTTTCTTTTTTTTTTTTTTCCCTCCCTTCTTCCTACAGAAAAACCGAAATTTTCTTATTTCGCTCCTTTTCTTTTCCCCTTTCTTCACGAATTCCTTCTATGAGTTGTGGTTTCTCTTTTTTTTTTTTTGACTTTTCCCCCTTTTGTTGGATTGGGGTTAAATGTCAAGCAATAGACTGAGATCGTTGGGCCATAATGAAACTAGGTGCCTGGTGGTGTAATTTTGTTGGAACAAGGATATAGTGAACAAGATCGCCATTCCCTTGCTGTTGGGTATCTAAAATGCGATCAAGTATTAGAAATAAACATGATTTTTTTGTCCCTTCGTGTTTTCTGCCATGTTTTACCAGCAGGTTCTTCTGGAACCCTTTTTTGTTGTTTGTTATCCCGTCTATGTAGTGGTTAATTTCTCATTTCAGGGATTGCAGTTCAAGTTTCTCTTCGGATAATCATAGAAAGCTACAAAATTAGCTGGTTAACTTCAGTTTTGTTAATTGGTCTTTCGGTATGAAAAAGGTATTATATTTGGTGCCATGTTTGCAATTGTCCCTGTTGCATCCTTGCAATGACGACCATCTTTTGGTTAATTGAAGCCATTCGAGTAGGCCTTTGGAGCCATATGCCTAATTGTAGTGTTGAACGGTGTGGACATGCTTCGCTTATGATTGCCTTCCATTTTAGTATGAACGAGGGTGAACGTACAGTATGGTTGGAAATGATAACCTCTTTCTGCGGGGTTATTTTCTTTGAAACGTCATAGAAGAAATAGAACTTTTTGTTTTTTATTAGACAAAAAATGTTTGATTTTCCTATTAAGTGCTAAAATCTTCATGGGTTGTGTGTGTGCGTGTCTGGATGAACTACTTGGAGTTTTCATGAATTCTTTTCTATTTTTGAAGAACTTTAATTCATGGTAAGAGTGAAGCAAGTTTTTCCTGATTGACAGTTTTTTGTGTTTGGAAACTTTGCTGATATGAATTTTCTAAATGATACATCGACTTGTATATCTGGACTTCTAGAAAGTTCTTTATGACACTAGCGGACCAAGTGGTGAATGGTGATATTTTTCTCCAATTGGGTCGGTTATTCTTTTGTCGTGGAATCTGGCTGACTCCAAAGATGGTGTTTGTTTCTTCACACCAAAATTTTGCACAATAGTAACTGACATTGTCTCTACTTTCTTGTCTGGAGGATTGATGTTCTAAGTACTAGCTGATCCTTTTAGGGTTTAAACCTATTAGTAGCTGGATATTGCTAAGCTTTCCCACTACCAATTTAATTCGTTGCTTTCACGAATTTACTCATGGATTTTTCTTCTTTTGGAAAAATTGCAAAAAGCACTAACCTTTTGGTTCAATGTTGTTCCGCTTGATTGAGAATTACGTATTGCTATTTTATATATGGGTTTAGTGATTAGTGTCCATTGCGTTGTCTTTAGTCATACTAGCTTATTACTTGAAAATTTAGAACTGAGGAGTCGATGTTGATGATCAATTTCTCTCTCATTATTGGGGGGTTTGTGCAGAAGCTGGCAAAGATCCCAAATAAAAGTCTAATAATCTAATTTACTGGTCATGGAGGGTAGGGTTATAACTGTGTCTTTACTGTGGAGAGAAGGATCTTCAGCAAATTGAGAACTGGGTAATCATGAGAAAGAAGATATGGGTGATGTCATATTGGAGGGTTTTATGCAGAAGCTGGTAAAGATCCCAAATAAAAGTCTAATTTACTGGTCATGGAGGGTAGGGTTATAACTGTGTCTTTAGTGTGGAGAGAAGGATCTTCAGCAAATTGAGGACTGGGTAATCATGAGAAAGAAGATGTGGGTGATGTCAATAATAGTTAAGGGCACTATCTTAACCTTTGCACCACTGAATCAATAAAAATTTCCAGGGATGCGCTCTTGTTATGACTTAGACATTCTTAGATACACTTGCGTTGTGCTCTTGTTCCATATACATTCTAGGACAGTGTGCATCAGTTGCATTTGTGCAAATGCGTGAGATTAGTGATGTCTGATTAAGTTTGCACAGAAAATACGCACCTTAACATTTGCATTTGGATCAATCAAAATTTCCAGGGGTTAGATCTTGGTTTTCTTTAGGCATTCTGGATACACGTATGCTGTCCTCTTGTGTTCTGAACTTTCTAGGATAGTGTGTGTCAGTTGCAGATGTGTGCATGTGTGATCAATTGTACCTGATTAGTTTTGCAGATACGGAGATATAAATGCATACATATAGTTAAATATGAGTATTTATCTCTCTTATGAAAAAAAAATTGGGGGGGGGGGGGGAAAAAGATATTGAAAGTTTAAATGTATAGAAAAAAGCCAGTAAAATATGTTAAAGAGTTTTTGCCAATACGTGAGGGATCATGGGGATGATCTCCAAATTGGAAATTCTGGGGCTATTGTGACTCCCTTTCGGTTGCTGTTATGTGGGTATGGATGGCAGGTCTAATAAGGCTTCTGCACTGCATATAAATGTGGTGCTTTTGTACTGATTTTCTCTATCACCTGTTGTTTTAAATCCTTTTCATTTCTTATTTGTGGTGCTTTACCCTGTTCTTCAATATGCTTCCAGCAATCCTTTGCTACTTCTTTCATCAAGCTAAATCTTTCCTTCTTCTCCTCCATGCTGGCTTCACCTTCTCCAAGATTGGTTTGGAGTTTGGACTATCTTGAGCAGTGCATAACATTGTATTATACTCATTCTGTTGAAGCATTTCTATGACAAGGGGATTTGTTGGTTGCCTGTTAGTCTTTTTGTTGAACCATGAATCATGAATTATTTCGCAACTTAGCGTTGTCCTTTTCTTGTTGCCTTTTCTTTCATTCATGAATAGCATCTTCTCTGAAAATGGTTGTAAACTTTGGATATCTGCCAGGTGCCAAAGAGTGAATTTTGTTTTCTAAAAGTTTATTTCAGCAACTCGGCTGAAATTGCCATGGAGGCTTTGAGCACCATATAATGTTCAAGTGAGCCAGGCTCTTATCCTATTGTAGACTAGTGACATGGAATTTTCTGGTCTTGATAATCAAACATGAATCCAGGCCTTGTCAGTCTCATTGACTCGATGTAGATATTCCAATTTATTTAATGAAGTCTTGATCTATCATCCTTTTGTTTTTTTACTTCTCATTAATTTTGATCGCACAAGGAAATTGCTGTGTGTTTAGCACATGTGTGATAGAAAATTGTGGTGTAGATGGAACATTGCTTTGAATGATAAGTTCATCTTTTACTTAGTCTGCTGTTTGACAATACAGGAATCACATTGTGTATGGCGCAATTGCAGTGGGAAGTTATGGTGTAGGTGGAACTAGGTTTCGTAGGATTTGTTTTCACCTTAAATCTCAATTTGGCTTATTCTGCTGGACTTTAAGTCAATCTCCACGTTATGAGGTGGTACTGTAGCTATAAGGAATGTTTGTTGATCTAATTGTTCAAAGGCCATGGTTGAAAAAAGCCCATTATGAGGTGGTGCTGCCAAAGTTTATTAAGAAGGGAGAGATGTAACTATGCAGGTTGAAGGAAGAAGGAAGATGGTAGGCACACTTGGAAGAAAAACCAGAGTCTTATTTCTCAAAATGAAAGGCAAAGTGCTCTGCTCTGCAGCTAGAGTTATATTTGGTTGGTATTAAACAGGTACCATGATAGAGTCGAGAAATTTGAAGATGTAAACAATTTTAGGATGACATCAGGGATTAATGACGTGAAACTTGCAAAGTAGGTGGGGAAAATTTGGAGAGAATAAAATTCCAGAACAGAGTTACCCTTTAGTTTTGTTATGAGGGATACCACTGTAGTTCATTGTGTAAACTTCAATAAATCTCATGCATTTTCCTACAATCAAACCACACTGTAACAAAAAATGGGGAAAGAGTAGCTTTATGACCGACTCGTGAGCCGTTCATCATCTGATCTATATTATAGGAATAAATTTGTGTTGATAAGTTCTTTAAGAGCTAAGCGTTGGATGTGTGATTTCCTTATTAATGTTTAAACTGGCAGCGTCTATATTATTGATCCTTATGAATTTTCTTATGCATATGTTCAGGTTGATGAATTTACTTTCCCTTTTTTGTTATCATTTTTAGCCGTGTATTCATGTAACCTTTCATGATGTCCTACGGCTCTTGTTTGCTCGTCCGGTTGGATTATTTTATAATTGCACATTTGAACAATTAAGCACATCTTTTTTAGTTATGTCTGGAAGCAAGAGTTTTGATGAGAAGCACTCAAGATGAGGCTTGTACAAATCCTACAAAATAGTTTAGGCAACAACGACTTTGTCATGGATAGATCCGGCTAGATATTTATTCATTCGCAACATGCTTTCTTGCATCTGTGTCATTATGCTGATCAGTTTCTTCATTTGATCTTCATTAGTTTTCTGTTTTTTTTCTTTTTCAATCTCCTCACTAAAGGCCTCTTCAAATACCAGATCGTCCATCCATCGGAATCTCAAACATCATGGAAATCAAGGTGGCAGTCTGAGCTTTGAAACCTATCCGATGCAATTATTAGAGTCCTCACTCTAATCCCCACAAAAAAAGCACCATAGAGAAAACAATGAAAGGGAGAACATGGGAGAAGAGGGGAATTTAGTAGCAGAAGGGAATAGGGGTTTTCCATCAACAATTAACGCTTAAAACAAAAAAAGCCTTTTCAAAAGGCATGATCTTTAGATCCGAATGGGGCCTCGGGTCCAATAACTGAAAAAGGTTCAAACCCAAAATAACATCCATATCCAAGTAAACCAAACTTAAATGGATATGAATCTGGGACCCGACTATCTCTAAACTATATTGTGTCAATCTTCTTGGGTTGAAGACTTTAGCTTCTGATGAAGATGTGTGCTTGGATTCCGTGGAAGATGAACAACGATGGGATGAGTCGTTCTGGACTCGATTACGTACACAGAGTAGCTTCTCTCTGACGAGACGAAAATCCTTGGCCTCGATAATAAGTATGTTCAGACAAGTTCGCCTACCTCAAAAGTATTCTCTCACCTACCTTGGTCGGCATAGACCTTGTAGGACTCACAGCTTTCATGTAGTTTTTGCTTCACTTACTGATGGATATCACACACGTCTGAGGGTCTACATCAACAGGAGGAGACACAAGAGCCAAGTCAACCACATGAACAGGTGAACGCCCATGCACAATCTAGAAAGGAAACTTTTCAGTAGAGCGGTTTAAAGAACTGTTATAGGCAAACTTGGCATGGGGCAACACTAAATCTCAAGTCTTGACATGATCTCCAACTAAGCAACAAACTGTGATAGACAAACCTTTCCCATGAAGTTCAGAAATCAGATCTAAACGAAGGGAGAAGTTAGGGATGCACAACTTATTTCCGCGGAAAGGAAAACCACTGTGAATGCAAAAAAAAAAAAAGAAAAAAGGTTTGAAATACGAGGCTTTGCAATGCATTCATCTCATGGTTTGGAAAAGTCAGGATTAGTGTATAACTCCTTACAACCTTCACAGCCAATAATATTGACTCATATGGTCATAAGGATAACATTTTTCATGATAAGAGCGTAAACGACCTTGTTAAGAGTACCAATCTGATTTTTATTAAAAAAAAAATGCGTATTCTTGTAGGAAACTAAGCCGCTTAGCATGCCAAGCACTAAGCTTCTTTTGGCTTTGCAAAACTTTTAACGTCTCATGTTCTGTGACTCTTCCGAAATCAAATAATGATGCCAGTAGTGCAAGGCTTGCACCACAACGAAAAGCTCTTAGTCATAAAAGGAATAATGGTGCTTGGCTTGAGTCAACTTTTCACTGTAAAATACAACTGGTCTTCGATTTTAACTCAAGACAACACCAATACCTAGGTTAGAAGCATCACATTATACCTCAAAAACCTTGGAAAAATCTAGTAGTGCTAAAACAGGAGCAGTGGTCATCCTCTCCTTGATAAGTTAAAATGCCCCATCATTTACGGATCTCCATATAAAGTTGGCACTCTGTAATGGATGCGATAATAGTACTAATGCCCTATCACTTGCATCTGTGAGGGATCTGCTTTGATCCCCTCAGAGGAAACAATAAATCTCAGAAAAATCAAATTATCAGGGAGAAAATCACATTTCTTTGCATTCTCAAACTGTTTTTCTTTTCTCAAAATTCCTAAAACATGATATAGATAAGAAAATGACACACTCATTGTAGATAACGATGCCATCAAAGTTCACAGCAAACTCACCCAATCATGGATGCAATCCTGAATACAAGGGAAAAGATTTTGGAAAATTTTACATGTCAGACTAAAAATTAAAGGGCAGCCAAAATAAGCAAGGCGGATGCCCTAAGTTGAAGTTTGTTTATAATAGCATATTGCGATATATTTCCTTCCTTTCCTAAATCAAGTTATTTGCTCTATTACCAATGTCATGGTGTCATTTTGCTTTCTGTCGGCAAGTTATCTTCCAGGCACAATTGTCACGGGTGTCAGAACATTCACTACCCAAGCTCATGTGTGATGATATGTATGGTCTTGGCTGTAATGGCCTAATGCTACACCAATAACAACTCTTGATATGATACAAATGGAGGGTATGAACAGAAGGGGAAGAAGAATACGAAGGAACACGAAGTACCAGAAGCCATAGCTATAGGTAAGAGTGGAACCATGAACTAACAGAAGCCACAACTGTAGATAGGAATGGAGAACTAGGGATCACAGATGTCGATTCTGTACTGTTCGCTTACAGCTTGTGATGATGACCTATATTGAGGCAAGTTGGCGGACTGTGTTCTGGCTTTTATCGAGTCAATCTGGATATTACTTGAGATTTAACTGATCAAAAGCTTATAGAAAAACTTACTACTCTACGCAAAGTATGATTTCCATGAACTGCCAATTTTGAATTTTCTTTCTGGGGCACTCAGCTTTTAAATGTGTGCCTATCCTGTATCTCAAAGGTGGACAATCACTTGTACGACGGTCTGCGTTGTACACCTGTACGACGGTTTGTGCTGTACACATTTGTCCTAAACTTCTACGACAGTTTGTGTTGCACACTTGTAAATTCGCCAGTGTCTTTTCTAGCGCTAAGCATCAGGAAGTCGGAGTATCAGACCTTTCTCTTCATGTGGACACTATGCTTGTCCAATGTGTTCTTGGTTCAATCCATGACATTTGAGGGGGCGTTTAAGATCCTCCGAGTTAGAGATTAATGGATCTAAATTCAGACCCTCCTCTGATATTAGATCATACTTCTTCCCAATGCAAAAAGTAACATGAAGATTTCAAATATGAATCTCAGGTCTAACTTAAAATACTTAGTTTAGTTTGATGAACCATGGATTTTAGTGCAGATCTTTTGCTCCAACAGCCAATCATATCACTTTCTGAGTGCATAAAATAAGATGATAAACCTCCATGGTGTGCCACAGATTGAGCTTTGCATATGTCATCTGTTTAAGACCAGAATGAGCCACTAAACATCCTCCCTGTTCAGGCGAGAGATAGACAATTTTTGGATTGGCTACTTAATGGTGGTGTACCACACCAACGCTTGTTTGAAATGTATTCCTGTTTATTTGCCATTTCGATTGGTTGAGTCACTTGTGAACACAGCTCGCGGGAAGATCATGATAAGTTACGAACCGTGCTTCCTTACGGTGAAGAGGTAATGTTTTCCATGCTTGTCCATTAAGCTGTAGTATTGGCTTTGGTTGCAAAGCAATATTCATCTAAAATGAAAATGGGATTCAAGGGAATTCTCACCTCTGATAGTCATGTGTGTGTGCATGCTTGGCGTGCATAAACTTAGCATGTTATGTAACTGTGGTAACGTGAAAGATCCTCCTCAACTGTGCGTGCATGCACTCAGCATGTTATGTACCCATAATAACATGAAAGAACAAGTGCATTGTTTGTACCATCAAAGGATTTGATATTATTTCATGCGTGGTCCACAATGTATTGTGTAGATATACATGATCTGGTTGAAATATGGTTTGTAACACAAATTGGAGAACATGTTAAGAGGGAAAAGAAAGCAACTCCAGGTAGATCTTCTGCATGGGAGTCTGCATTTGAAATACTGATATAAGAAAATTAAGTTTATAGGTTTTGAGAAGGCTTCGTCTTCCTTTCCTCGAAAATTTTGCCGGTCCAATGTTCTGCTCCTTAAACACTGTACATGTAGACATCCAGGGAGAGAGAGATACTCTCTCTATGATATACAAATATGTGCTTGACCAAAGGAACTGGACAGGTTTGGTGAAGCGAAAGGGTGCAGCTGAATAATATTCCCTAAGGCCACGTTGTGAACTCAAAGACCTTGTAGACAATCTCAATTCCTGTGGGGATCTGCCAGACGAACAGGGCGACATTGAGGGCATTAAGGGCTATGTGAAGATTCCTTGCCGTCTCGCTTCCTTTTTGCATTGAGGGCACCAGGGCTGCAGCTGCTGCCCACAGCACAGTGATGGCTGCACTTGTGGTCACAATAACAAATTAGTCACCTCTAGTATCAGACATTGATGGTCTGCTTATAGAAGAATCATAATGCAGGTAGGCAACACAGTTCTATCGTTTATGCACATAAATCATCTAAGTTGAATCTTGGAAAGTTATAGTTTTTTCATGATACAGATTATATAAAATAACTGATAGAATAAACCAAACAGTAAGTTTTTGTTTTTTTTTAAAAAAAAAATCGAAACTTGCATGTGTCATTGCAAAAACATCGTAGTGTAAACTCCTGAAATATACAGATCGTGCCTATTGTTAAATGAAGAATTTGTCACAGTAAATTGTGAATTGTATGTAGTTCGAAATTTAGAGAGAGAGAGGGAGAGAGAGAGAGAGAGAGAGAGATGCCTGCTCCGGCGAATAAATGGGGTCCTGGGAAAAGCTTTCCGGTCCTAAACCAGGTGTTGAGACAACCACCAACTGCTTCAAGCACCCCGAACCCCAGAAGAATTGATCCTGCGTTGAAGTGCCTGTCCCTGAAGGACCCTTTTAGCAGCTCCTTCCTCTCCTGTTGAAAGACATGTAAATAAGTTATCTGCATTTCGTGCTTTTTTTTCCCCGCTTAATAGAGAGAGCTCTTTTGGAACTTCTCTAGTCTGCACACGGATTTGCAGTTGATCTTGAGATGAGACACATCACGTGGTGGAGAAGCATTGCTGCGCCACCATGTGCAGCCATCTCAAGCCAGGTTGCCCATCTTCCCTCTGTTCTAAGGTGCTTCTATTTCATCAGAATTATTGTGTAAGGCTACAACACAAAGAATTCCAATAAGACAGAAAATCTCTTGATTTTTGTTGGTGTATTTCAAAATCAACTACCAGGATCTATGCCTGCTATCTGTCGGCAGAGTAGGCTACGTTGAACGAGGTTTTCGTGCGAGGCAGTAAGTTATGTGAAATCATAACAGTCATAATATGAAAGTCGGATATTACTAGAATATCTTGATTAACTATAGAATATAATCTACATGATTAAGTTTGTATCTCTAATAATCAATGTCTGGATAAGTCAATTATCTGCTACGCCTAAATGTTTAAAAATCGACCACCCAGAAATTCTATCAATTCTTTGTCTTCAAAATATCTTTTTCCATGAAGAAACATGATTTAAGTATTTATTCCTAGCAAACCTATCAGTACAACATTTTAGTTCAATATTTTATAAATTTTAGTTCTCACATTTCAATCGGTCATAGATTCATAGTCCAGATAATCAGCATAACCAAGGTCGGTGGTTTCAAATCATCAAAACTGGGAGTCGCGGAAAAATTCATTGGAAAAACTTAGTCGGCACAGGCACATTTTCAATACATAAATAGACCACGATGGACCTCTATAAAGAAAGGGGAAAAAACATGGTTTCCAAACCATTTAATCTCTCTCTCTCTCTCTCTCGCTAGATGAAGGTCTACGCAATAAGAAAATAAAATTCGGAATCAGCAAACAAATTCATCACGATGTGAGAAAATACATTTTTTTTAATTGTTTTTTCTGAAAAACGGAACTCTTAGGAGTTAGATGGCCAGCTATACCTCAGTGAGTTGCTGAATCTTGACCTCAACAGGGGACAACTTAGGCGGCTCTGCAGAAGCTTCGCCTTCAGAAGCGGCAGGCTTCACCTGCTTTTTGAGATCGTTGATCTCATTCTGGATGGTCCTTACCCTCCGCCACTGCCAGCCGAGGTACCCTACCCACAGGGTGTACAAGAAGAGCCCCCCCATGACGATTGGGTGAACCAAAGCAAAGGTCCGCCCTTCCAGAAGCCCAAATTCGCCGCCCGCCGCAAGCGCATCCTGCCAACAGAAACCCATTTCAACTATTACGAACGAGAAGCACATTGCCCATCTCATACTTTTCATTCCAAAGGCCAAAATCAACAAGAAGAAGAAGAAGAAGCAGAAATGCGGCTGCATTGTGTAATAAACGAGGGAAAAAATGAAGAAGTAGAAGAAGAAGCAGCAGTGTGAGTATATCTGGTGCAAACAATAAGAACATACGAACCTGAGGAACATACCCACTTAGGTATAACTTGAAAAACTGTGAATAAAGATTGAATTAAATCTCACCTCGGGGTTCAGGAAGAACGGCAACGCGACAGCAGCAGCTGGAAGAGAAATGGGTTTCAAGAGATCGAGGCTCTGGTAGAAGAGGTGATGGAGCTGGGACGTGTCATTGGAGAATTTGGTTAACTGGTTTGATGCTGGGATTGAAGGCTTCTGCGGAATTAGTTTGGGTTTCTGGGGAGGAAGGAGTTGGAGGAAGCTGAGTGTGGTCGCCATTTTGAGGATGGAGCAAAATGGTCCTCGCGCTTCTCCCTTCCCTTCTCTCTGGTAACGTGGAGAGGATAACAGAAGGGATAAGTGATACAGTTCGTGGATCCTCCCACTGGTTGAGCGGTGGATTGCATTAAAAAGAAGAGGAGAGCATAGTCCGTGGCCCCAAGGCCTGACACACATGATGTCACAAATCACCGGTTTCCTCTGGTTTTGCATCCGGGCCGTCCGCTCAAGCAATCGACCGCAGATAAGCTTTTGATGATGTCGTGCGAGACATCAGAGCGCGAGCCGTTCTTGTGCTCACCACAAGCTGCCAAGACCAAGGGAGTGAACCTTGCCATGCACGATAATATATATATATATAAGAAATTGAAATAATCTCGCTACTTATGTAATTTAACAACCGTTGTAAAAAGTATATTGGCGACAGCAAGTTGTTCGGCCACGATTTTTAATGGCTAAATGTATTTTTCTAATGGTTTTTAACAACAACCAGGCTGAGTTCAATCATATATATATATATATATATATATATATATATATATATATATATATATATATATATATATATATATGAGAGGGAGGGATAGAGATCTGGTACAGGCTCCCCTTATGAATCAACAACATTAGGTTTCTATCTTGAAAGTTTTTTGTTTAATTGCTTTTCTATAACTATTTTAGGTGGCTAAAAATGGAACATTCAAACTTATCTTGTTCGTCTAAACTTCAACAAATTTCTATGGCTGTTAATTAGTACTACCGTTACTGTTTTTGTTTTTTCTTTCCTTTTTTACAAAGTGAAGCTCTGTCAGTATTGCAGCCTAAAAGGAATGGGGTTTGTGTGGATGGTACCAAAATCAGAGAAGCTTTTCAAACCAAATTTGGGTTTTGTGCGTGTTTGGATGATAGAAGTCTCAGTTTTGGCAAATCATAGATCTTGAGTAGTTGAATCAGACTGAACTAAATTCCGAGGGATATCACAATTGTTGAATAGAGTGAAATGAAATACCAATGGTCCTGTAAAACATAGTTCATGTTGTCTTGCCGTGCGTCCCAAATGGATAACTGTGTTTAAACCCAGTTTCAAAAATGCTAGTGGGGCGCAGCATTTTGCCCTGAATTTCTTAGAGGAGGAGTTCCCGTTACCCAGGGATGGAGTCAAAGTAGGGCTTGCATGGACCCTGACCCCGCTTCAATTTAACAAAAAAAATTACATGTAAATTTTAGAAAATTTTACTTGTTCTATATAAAAATTAAAAAAAATGATATTTCAGCCCTAATCAAAATTTAAAAACTTTAATTCGGCTCACTCATGAAAAATTTCTAGCGCTGCCCTTACTGTTACCCACCTTGCCTGTCATTCATCTTCCACCACCACCACCTCTCTTCCTCTTCTTCTTACAGTCAAGCTCTCCTAATCTCCTCTTCCACCCACATTAACATCTGCATGTATCTTGTATTCAGATTCTTGATTAGAGAGCACAACAAATGGGTCTTTAGGGACTTGCACTTAAGTTTGGTGCAATTTTAGCTTCAGTGTTTGTTGCACTTTGAATGTTCAAAATTCTATATGCGCCATGGGTAGAGGCAGGCGTGGGCAATTTACCACACGGAGGCATTAAAAATATGTACCGTTGATTCCTTAAGGCAATTTTTCTCATTTAAGTGTTGAGAACAAGAGTACAAGGCACAAAGTTTGGTAGAAATGAAATCGTGCTGTCTAAGTCTCAGATCTCAGGTGTATTTTTCTTGTGTTGAAAACAAAGGAGGCTTTTTGGACCCTAAGTTTTAAATTTATGGATTTGAGGCGGCATGTTTTTGCTCATGTAAAATTTGCACAAAAATCTATGGCTCATGAAACTATCTTAGTTCATACTAGGGATGTGAATAAGTCAGATATCTCTGGTTAGTGGCTCCATTTTGAACTCATTTAGTCTGACCATATGAAAAGAAAACGTCTGATTACTAAGCGTATTCGAATTAGGTATGGGGTTTCATAATTGAATTAGGATATATTTATGTGAGTGGGGTTTCCCCTAATTAGTCAATCCGATTGCATACAAAGTGTCAGCAAAAAATGAAAACGACCCAAATCCAGAAGGCTCACATCTCCTCCAGTTCCAACATCCATCTGCTGCCTTGCTTTTGAAAAAATAAACTTTCTTTTTGTTTTTTACTGTTCAGTTAATAGAAACTGCCTTTGACATAGAGCCCTAGGCTATATCCGTTTGCTTTCGGGCCCATTTGATGGGCAGGATAAGGATATTTCATGTATTCATGTAAATAAAATTCAAATTTTGAAATTTTTTTGCCCATCAAACTTGGGATGAAAAAAGTGAATGTTGGGTTGGTTTTCAAAATTTTTTTTCCAGAAATTTCTTTCCATCTCAAGGGGTGAAAAAAAAAATTCAGGATGAAAAAGTTAAACCACCTATTTTGTTTTTTTCTTCTTTCATTCTTATCAAACTGAAAATTTGATTTCCTGGGACATAAATCCAACTACAACAAACACAAAAAGATTTTGGAAATCTGGATTTTGTTTCCATTTCCTTAATTCCTAAAATAAGTTTAAGAAAACTTCTTTCCAACTCCATGTTTCCAATACATCAAAGGCCGAATCAAACTTGCTTTGAGGCCTGGATGAACCTACCCTCCATTCTTTTTAACTTGGGTGTAGCTCTTTCAATCAAAGTGATGCACTGAAATCTGAAGGCAACCACGAGATTTCACCTTAGGCTCTTTGAGTGTGAGCTGCCTTGCCGCCCATAAGCTTCCTTTTTATTGTTTATCTGTTGAACAATATGGATTCATGAATAAATGGAATGATGCCACCAAAAATTAAGTTCCCAAGTTCAGCATTTTTAACTTCACTGAGGTGTCTGAATCCCGAAAGCTCTCCATCGCCTTCGAAAACGGCATGTACCTGCCCGATTGCTAAAACGAGACAGTTTAGTACAACTTTAAAACTTTCATGTTTGTTTTTCCATTGTTTAATTGTTTTAAATTAGTATTATTTGCTTTTCTAATTAATAAATCAAGATAAACCGACTCAATGCTGACGTTACAGCGGATTCCTTTTATTGTTTTGCAGAACGATTCACTTCCAAAATCGACGCTCACAACATTGATACCATATAATTCATGCTCGCTTGAAGGAGGTAGGAGTTTGGTTCACAAAATATGGTACAGAAAATGCCTGTTGATTAATAATTAATATTACATTTGCAAACTTAATTACAATTAAATGACAATAAATTGCAGGCAAGAAGCATCAAGATTGATGGGAAATACCCTCTGTTTTCGGATGGATTATGCCTTCAAGGTGCATGAAAAGACTTTGAACTGCTACCGACATACTTTCTTCCGGCAAAGGATTTCGTGATTACTGAACCGTAGCAGGCAGCAGTGTCAGCTGATAATATTAGGATGATTATCTTTTGGATTCATGAGGAAGCTTATTAAGCCTCCAAACTTTTCCCATTGTTGATACAAGCTTGCCACCATCTTAAACTAGTTGCTTGCATCGAGGATAATTCATTTGATGATCTTTTGAAGAAATCTAGTGCAGTCACTGAACGAAAGAATGTGGAAATGGCCCTCACTTGTCGTGCCACTTATTCCTTCAACAACTATACTGCGGAGAATCTCATGCACATGGGCGGATTGACCTTAGCCAGAGCTAATACGGATGAAGGGAGGATCCAGAGCCCTTCCCCACATATTAGACCAGAAGCAACAGCAGGAACCATCACAGTAGCCTTCCCTTTGTCAAGTTTACCCCATAGATATCTAACCAAGCTTCCAATGCACATGTCGATTGCAAAATAAGCACCTACCAAAAATGGGACTGCCATTGCCATAGGCAAAGGAGCATACTTCCCAATAGTGTCTGGCAGCAGGTCTCTGGTCAAATTCATCAGCAGTGCAAAAGCAAAAAAAACACAGCAGAGCTGCAAGCAATGATGTGGAAGTGCAGAAAAGCCTTCTACACCAAGTATAGCCATGTTCCTATAGATAAGTGCATAGGGAGCTTTGTATTCTCCATTTGGGTCTCCCACATCGAAGGCCTTGTAGAACAGCCAGAATGTCAAGGGAGCAACAACACATCCCATTGCAGTCCCAATAGCTTGGCTTATTACCATAGACCTTGGAGAAGTAAGAGTCAAGTGGGCAGTTTTAAAATCCTGCATAAGGTCAGCTGAGATGGAAACTATTGACTTGATTAAGCCACAACCAACTAGGCCAGCAATGACCCCGCCACCATCTTTCCCAGCCCATGCAGCTAAAATGAAAAGTGAGACTTTGCCATAGTTATATGCCATGTTCATATCTGTGAGACCTGCCCCATACGCGTTGCAGAATCCCAGGGCAGGGGCAAGTATGTATGCTAGTGTCACGTAGTACCATCTCATCTCAACAAACATGTGGGGAATTAAGAGTGTGGAGATCACAGCAAGGACCAGATATCCTGATGCAGCCAACCATAATGGAATTTTTTCTCTCATGAAGAACTCATTCAATCCATGATCTTCATTTGGATTTTGATGAGCGACTGTAAACAGAATGAGAAAAAAAATTATGCAAAGCCCAGAAGTCTGATTTCTTCTGTTTCAATCTGCTTCTTCTTTTACCTGGTTTGACATTTCTGTTTTTAAGTTGGCTGCATAAGTTTCTGACAGTAAAAGCAAGAATTTTCACAAAATTGTAGAGGCCGTCCCCAAGGATAAGAGCAATGGAGATGAAAACCTGCAAAAAACAAAAAATGTGAATGAATCAACTGAACGGCTGAAATAATTTTACCTTGGTTGTGAATATAAAAGGTTACATTAGGATGTTCAGCTTGATTTCCTAGATGATTGTTGACAAAGTATTATCAGGTAACTTAGGTTATGCACCCTAAGGCTTTGGAATAAAACGGACGAAAAATTCATCAATTTTTATCCTTAGCATGAGTAACTGAACATAGGTCAATTTTCTTAAAAGTTTGATTTAGAACATTTCACTAGTAGCAACAACTACAGAAGAAGCAAAAAGGGAAAGAATCTCGTGATGATGATTCAGAGAAGCATGCACAGCCAGAAATATTTTCACGAATGAGAAAACAGAAACAGTAATGGCCATTAAACTTAATGTGATATAATAATGTTGAGAACCCCAAAGATTGTCTAATAAACTTGCAATTCCTCTGATCAATTTTCCCACTTTGCAGCCAGTCTAACAACAACATTTCGACTTATCAATCCTGCGATCGATAGATCAGTTTAAACTACTCATATGAACAAAAGAGAGTTAACAGTTTCTTTTTCCAGATCTGCGTTAAGCTTTTGAGTTGACTGGAAAACCCGAATTGAATTGTTAAGTAACGTAGGTCACTGCTCTGGATATTGATGCCATATAAACAAAGCATGTCAAAATGTACGAGTGCACGACAAGGTGGGGAAAAGTCCACTGTCATACCTTGTAACCTTGAAGACTTTTCATACTGCTTTCAGGTAGATTTGAAGGAAACCAGTTTCCCTTGAGATCACCTATCAGAGGCCACATTATTCCCCATGAAAGTACGGCTCCAAGTAGAAGAGACAGGTTAACTAAATGTGAACAAATCATTCCTGCCCCAACATATGTCATGCTGAAATCAAAGTAAAACCTGAAAACCAACAATACGAGTTCAGGAGGCAGGAAGATAGTCAATCTCTGAAAACTTCACTGAATTGATATGGTAGAATACGTTTGCTTCCAGGCTTGCAGTCCAAAAGTGGGGAAGTACGAAAATCCACATGATCGTCCACCTGAGTAAAGCCATTGGAAGAATCCCCAAAAAAAGCTGAGGCTGAAATACTTTGCAAAACCTTGGACCTGCCTCCTGTAAAAGAAATAGTACGCTGTAATAAGCACAAAACTAGACTCAAGGTAATCAGAAATTGAGTTACTCAACAAATGCAAGATCGAAGACCACTATATGAATTACTTGGCCGTTCTATCTCCTTCAGCAGTATGGAAGCCATTGATGAGAACAGCAGTTGCGGTGCCACTTGGGTAAGTCAGTTTGTAATCAATTATCATAATCTGCAGAAGAATTCCAAAGGCAGAACCTTCAGATGCTATTAACTGTAGAAAAAAAAAATTCATAGAGGGTTGGGCAATCCTAAACCAGACTGCTAATCAGAAGATTCAGAACTTTTCTTAAATTCTCAATAAATGATTGGGACGCTCGGGTGAATGAGATAGATAATACTGAAGTTGCATTACCACAACCTGGGGTTCTTAGATTCCAATTTTATGATGCCCACCCCAGCTCGCCAATTAAAGAAAAAAGTGTTTATTTTCTGTATATGGTATCTTGTTAAGCATAAGATGGGGATTTGAAAACCAAAGTAGGGAAAAGTTCGCAAAATCCGTGTATGAGAAAAAGATCAAGCAAACAGAGCCTACTCAAAAATAGAAATTAAACTTGCCTTCCTGAGAGGAACCAGGGCTAAAAGCCCAACAAAAGCAGTGACAAAGAGAAAGCCAGTCATCCACCCAATTTCTAGTTCCTTGTAACTGCCAGGAGTATTCCCCTCTGTATCCACCCCTGCCTGTTCGTAAGTCTTCTTGTTCATACCCAGAAGATATGATCCAAAGCCACCTACACACCATGCACCGTCACAAGAGAAGGCAAACCCCACGTTAACATTATTTTTTATAGTATTGTCAATATGTCTTGGAGTTATACACAATTAGAAGCCATGTTTTTCCTTTTATGGGCTACTCCAGAATCAAGCATGTTCATCGGTTTCAGTTGGCTGCTCAGCAATATCTATATTCTATACAAAATCTTAAAGTCATGCTATCGAATGAACATATAGTGCAGCTAACGGAGTCGGTAATAAGCCACATGGCTATGCATAGACCGACCAAGAAATGAAACTAAGACCAACATCAATCTCACCTTTCCAGGTCAAGTCTATTTAGTGAAGACAGAGAAGCCAACATTCTGAGATAAGCTAGGTACTTGTGTATAGAGATGACAAAGAATCAGCAAAAAAATTAGCTTGAGGCTTTCAACATCGACTCCTGCTTGTCATGATCCAAGCATAAGCAGACTGTTTTGCACAACAATTGTTACGTCCGTTTAGTCAATATAGAAATTCCTCCTAGGAAAGTTTACACTGTTTAGAATCTAGAAGTAAGACTGGAACTCTTTCATAAAAAGTCCCTTGTCGACCAGACACCATATAGGAATGGAATATGTGCAGTCCATGCATTAAAACAGAACGAGCATATGCGAGTGGTAGAATCTGCTAGAAATTGCGGACAAGCGGTGAGCAGCTTATCCAGTTTCCTAATCCTTTGTTTGTGATCAAACTCTGGTAGAGTTCCGCATATATAAGTTGGAAGGGTAACAGACAGGTTTTACAATATGAGACAACGAAATAGGACGTGGCAAGCACTCCCTTCGCAGGTGATGCCAAATCATGTTAGAGACTTGATTTTTGCATCAAATTCACAAAATATTTCTAGATTTTTTTTTGCATCAAATTCAGTTTGAAAAGGCTAGTTCCTAACATGATGTTAGCATCGTTAATATAGGTTCATCAAGAGCCTGTTCTCCTCCTAATTTAAAATGGACAAAAATAAAACAACAAAAGAGAAAAGGAAAACATCAAATTCGTTTGGCACAGCCGGAGCCGCTAGCTGCTGCCCATTTGAGCAATCTTAGTTGGACAACCGTTGGAGATCGCTCTGGGCAGAGCAGTGAACCATTCCTAGCTCGGAAATTTTTTCACAGAGCGGAAAAGGAAGAAAAGGAAGAAAAGGAATGAAAAAGGCACGTTCACCTCCTACAGCAATGCTATAGCACGCGACTGCACACGTCTGCACCACTGTATTCTCCTGGCGAGTGAAGGGCACGGTGACGATCCCTGCTTGGTGGAGGATCGAAGTCCAACTCTTCAAGCACACGAACGCCAGCAACGCAGCCGAGACATTAAGGGAAGGGACCAGCCCCGTAGTTAGGTTCAGTTTCATGACAATCACACTGTACATCACCCCAATCACAAGGCTAGCAATTAGACCCCTCGCTGTTATCTGTCGAAACCATGGTGGTGGCTTCTTATAATCCTCCAGAATGGCGGCTCCATTTCCCTCCATTTCTTCATCCCCACTATCCTGTTGCAACTCTGCAAATCCCTCTACGGATCCTCCTCTTTCTTCCATCATTGGATTCACTTGGGTTTCTCTCCTTCACGCCTCAAGGAAAAAGGATTCGGCTTTTAGACGATACAATCCTACTGCAAGTACATGCTGATGGGTACAGGAACGGGAAGAGCAACAGAGATGGGCAAGTTGCTTTCTTGCTTATGTTGCATTTTCTTCTCCTTCTTATGTCTTCTCCCCTTTATGAAGAGAAGTTTCTCACTAAAAAAATTTTTGCTTTCTATTGAATTTCTCCCGTCACTCCTTCAAAAGAAGTGCTGATCGAGATTGGCTTAGCCCGTTGAAATAGGCAGATATATATTTTATAGACAGTTGATTGGTAGGCGGCAAGAATGATTTGACTTCTGGAGAAAGTGAGAGGGCGTAAACAGGGGAAGGCCCTTCTCTTCCGATGGTCGCGTACCGTCCATGCCTGCCGATCGCGTGTACGCGGAAGCGTCCATTCCCGCTTCTCAATTGCATTCGATTAAGAAAACTACTCCCGGAAGGATGTCTTTCCGATGATGGCGACCTTTCACTTTTTACCCAACCCACCGGTTAAAATTTCCTTCTGCATACCTACATTTGCCTATAATTTAAAAAAAGTCATTACTTTCCATGATTTTTTAATAATAACTATATTTGCGATGTGAAATAATAATATGAAATTATACCCCCATTAACCTGAGAAACAGAAAACTTAATTTACAAATTACCATTTCTCAATAGTGTCCTCCACCGAATTAAATTCTTACTCTTTCAGTGTTGCGCTGCTGACATTGTGAGTCATATTTTTACTCTATAACTTGAGGGGCATTTTCATAATTTTATATTAAAAAATTCTTTCGGGTGTTTTTTTTGAGCTTGTAAAGGAGTCTTCCATTTCACCAATACATGCCTTCTGTGAAGGTTGGTCATAGGGTCGAGGCAGGCCATGGCACGTGACTGCAGTCCAGGTTCAACCCAACTTAAAATTTAAGTATTATGTTGAAATAATATATAAATATAATTAATTATAATAATATATATAATTATATATATGTAATAATAAAATAATATTAAATATAAGTTATCGGGTCAAGTCAAACTGTGTCGGGCCAACCTGACAACTATGCGGCCAGACCAGACCTAATTGTTGGGCAAACCCCAATTTTTGGCCCGGGTCCAAGCCCGAGTTTAACGGACAGCTTGTATCCTACCTTAAATTTAAACGTTTAAAACTCATTAAAAGAAATTTGATTTTCACAAAACAAGTTCTTACAGAACTGGATTAAATGAGAGTGTCACTGGAAAGACATGACAAATGATTACACTATATTTTCTTTGTTAGAAACCATCCTTGGAGACAAAAAACCATCTATGATTTAGAAACTTGTTCAAGCTTTAGTTCAACCTTGCAATCACTTTCACATCTGTCACTGTTTATCCTTTCTTTTGTTTGTTTTAGAAAATTTTTAATTTGTGAACCAATGTTTTCTAAAGAAACACCAATCCCAAGGAAAACAAAATCGATGCTTTCTGATCTCTCACTTTTCATGTCAGTCTCAAATTAAATGTCTTAAATTAAATGCTAAAGATCCTTAGACCTGTTTGGGAAGCTTCTGCAACCATTTTAGAAACTGGTTTTAGTATCAATCAACTAAGACCAGGTCACTGAAATGGACTTAAAGAACACCCAAACAGTCAACTAACCTTTCTACATACCAACAGGCAGTAAGCGACTAAGACTTGTGATTTTCTTTCATTTTCTTGACTTCGCTATCACTCTTACCACAGAGAATTCAATAGCCAAAAACTTCTGCTGCAACGGATGTAGCCTAGTTGGTGAGTTGGTGAAAGTCTGGCTGTCAATTCAATTCTGTGGTCGTTATAGATGAGTTGCATTTCAATTGACAGGTGTCCCACTCTCTACGAAATCCCTAAACAGCACTAGACCTAAGTAGCAGGAGAAAGGGAAGAAGCTTTGCCCTCTTCAAGGTACCTCCATACCGAACAAAAATGGCTTTATCCTCAGTTCTTACTGTTATTTTACCTTGCTTTTCTTCTAGTTTGCTCCCCTCTTCAAGGTAGCTCCATACCGAAGAAAAATGGCATTATCCTCAGTTCTTACTGTTATTTTACCTTGCTTTTCTTTTAGTCTCAAACTTCTGATTACAAACGGCCCAAAAAATAGAGCAAGAAATCGTTGGGGAGCACAGCAGTATGGAGAAAGACACAAAATTTAGCAGATTGAAACATTTGTGACAGAGAGCTGAAGAGCTAAACCCGGGATTGATAAGCTTTTCTTTTGGAGACATACCACCAACTAATTTGGTATTTAAAATTCTGCACATAAATTGGACCAAGAATTTATTGAGAAAGGTAGGTCCAGCAAGCAAGACTGCAGCTTGCATGATCTCAAATAAGATAAAGAATCATATTCGGGCATTACCATCCAACAAGAAGAGGAGAAATGTCTACGTCGCTTCTTTTTGCAGAATACACAACAGTGCCAAGGCCTTGCAGAGACCTTTCAATAATGTGTGAAATAAATGCATCCTTGTGCGCAAATACTTATGGACAGAAGCAAGGATTGCCTTCGCTTTTCATTTCCTAATCTATGGCTGTAGCTTGGCGGTCTATCTTCACAACTTTTTATTGCAACCTTCTGTTTTTGTGCTTTAGCCAACACTCATCATTGTCATCATATAGAGAAAGCACTGGTCAAGATCGAAGGGAGGCGTGGAATATCTATGAGATAAGAGGCATCAGCTTTATGTTCCTTTCATCAGAGCGAAAAACGTCAGGTTCATGTGCAGTGGTGATTCTCCGCACACACTAATTGGCCATGTTTTCTATGGGCTGTCTTATAAGTTCATCTCCCGCACTGAATCAGGAGCCGAGGCAGGTGTGGGTTACATGTGGGCAATTGCCCACACGATTTTCTTGTTTTTATGTTGATATTTCCATGTAATTTTTCTCATTTACATTGCCTAGTACCTCTTAATCAGAATTGTCTGGCTCCGCCCATATGCTGAACTCATCTACATCTCCCTGCCTTGAGTGTTCCAAATTAGTGATCACGCACTATGATATATAAATAAAGCTTCCAATTGCATAATCTGTCTGTTTCATGCATAGGGTTGTTTATTGACTCCCGGAAGGCTGATGAACAAAACTTAAAAGAAGAAAATGAACAGTCTGAAACAGATGTTTGTCGTTGTAAAATTATTGAGTAAGACTTTATCAACTTCGTTGATGATGTAATAACTAGACCGCCCAATCCAGATAAAAGCGGGTGGGGTCAAGATTCAATGATTCATGACTGGAAAAGGACAGATTTGTTGTGGAGCAAACAACATCAATGATGGAAGACAAATAGAGCAGGTAGCAGCATCTTGGTAGACATGAATTATTGCAGCGACTGGTTTTGGTTCCGTGACATAATTCGTCTCCAAATGATCGATAGAAATTACCGACTGAGAAGAACTCACATCCAAGAACTGGTTGGTGTTTGATCTAAGCAACTTAGTTCTCAATTCTGTTGAGTCTAAAGGTGCTTTCTTCTTTCACCTTTACGGCAGAAGCTGCAGCAGACTTTTGTTGTTCATATTCACGACGTGGTGTCTGATGCCTTCGATAAATCTTTTACAAGTGTTTGGTAGAAAGAATATTGCGTAACATGTATTTTTAGATATATGTTATGGAAGATCATATTCTTGAAAGTGTGATGTAGTTATATCTAGCTACCATTTATTTGTTGGTTTTGGTGAGCGACAAAAACCCATCACTCAACGAAAAGCGTAGCTCCCACTCAATCTTTTGTCCTTTTAAGGACTTTCTTTCGGTTTCTCGGCTTAGTTTTCACTGTGTTTCAACTTGCACATCAGTGAATTTATTTTCTATTTTTCTTTTGCAACATAAGAGGTTGATGCGTCTAAAACTCGAAATAAAGATTGACTACCTACCCGCCCTTACTCCAGTTGCGCCAACTTACACAAGAACATTTAATTGTTTCATTTGGAAATAACATTTGATAACAACAACATGAACACGTTCGAAGTACACCAGCACATCTCTTGTCATGAAGAAACTTGAGATTTTTAAGTTCGAAGTTAATTGATATCCATTGGAGGCGCCGGGGAGAAAGGTTCCTGTGTTTTCCGTGAGTGTTTTAGACCGAGTTCCCCTGTGTCTCAAAAAATTTGTATCTATACAAACTAACAAGATATTCACGGCGTGTTTGAGTGGTGTGTCATGAGACACCTCAATTCCGACAATTTCCTACGGCACCTTGCGGCAGATTCTTTTTTTTTTTTTTTTTTTTTTTTAAGATAAGTAGAGACGCTCAGTCTCGTGTTTGAAATACACCATAAGCTTTTGAACCAGGTGTCTCAAACTTTCATTTTGCGGCGCTCCTTCGGGACACTCAAACATGTCCTCAAGTCAGCCTAGAATGAGACTTAAAACACCTGGGTATATTTGAGACGTGTTTGATCTTCATGAAAAAAGGTGTGATGAAAACCAGTCGCCGAGGGAAGGTGGGGCTGGCTGGGGTTATAGCTTTCCTCACATTTTATATATATATATATTAGTTTCCTATACAAAAATTTTGAAAAATATGGTTTGACCTCGTCCAAATTTTGAAAATACCATTCGGCTTTCCTTAAAAAAAAAATCTGACTCCACCCCTGAAAAAAACATCCCATGACCTCTTCGGCCAACTTTGTTTCACCCAAACAATATTTCAGTTCAGAAAATATTAGGAAATTAAAAGAGAAATGGTGTAGGGTCTCATTCACCATGTTTGAGTGAGAAGCAATGGCCTAGATCCGTGGGAGCTCCGTGAGAAAGAGCCCATTTTCTGAAAGATTAAATTAGTGGTTGAATTTTTGTGGTTTGGATTCAGCTATATAGATCAGTCCTACGAAACCCGAGTCACTCTCTCATGACTAATTGAAAATTTGTTAACTATATGCTTAGCGCCCATAGAAAAAATTTCTAACTCCGTTCCTAATGTGTGTGTGAGATAGAAATATCGATCTTTAATTCTGATGTAATGATGCAAAGTGCTCCGCATTCTGTTCAAATTGCTGAGATCACTGGACCTTTAACTCTGCTTTTCGTAGCCATCCGAACAGTTAAACGATAAGATGATACAGTTTCAAATATATTTCTTTATTGTCCATTATTTTAAAAATACCTTGTTGAATGTAAATGCGTTTTAAAAGTAAACTTTGTGCGCCCTGACTTTTCAAGGAAAGAGAAAAAAAGAACAATGTATCTGCGCTTTGAAAGCGAACTTCGGCCTCATAAGTAAATTGTAGCATTTTAATGAGAAAAATTTCTTTAATGTCACGATTACGTGTTTGCACTGCAATAAACGAAGGTATATTACATCACTGTTGCAAGTCGTCATTTAGACGACGTCAAGAGGTTAGTGGGATTAGGCCGTTGGGTCAACTTTTTGCACTGTGCCAGATTGATAAAATTTTTAATATTTATTTTATTAATATATATATATATATATATATATAATTATAATATTTTATTATAATTAATTATAATTATTTTATACTAAAAATATATTTTAAATTTAATGAGGATAAACGCAGGCCCAACTCCTTATCCGCCGGGCCGAGATAGCACGATGCTTAGGCTTAACCCTACGAGATGGAAGAAGGGTAGGAGCTCGACTCTCAGGTGAGACTCTTACTCACTCGGAGTAAAGGGACAAGATCTTAGAGAATGAATGGAGCACCCAACTAGGTCTAGTTAGGGCACCCCATCTGGCTGGACTCTAAATCAACTTAGCTTCTGACGAGTTCCACATGTAGTGAACATAGCTACTTAACATTAGTAATTTTTCATTCTCTATTTGGCGAGATATTGCCTTCGGCATACTGCCACTAACTTATTCCACGGGGTTGTTTAGTAAGCCGAACATTTTATGGGTGTTTCATGAATATGTCCTCCAGATTGAAGTAGATTTATGAAACACTATTTGCAATTAATTTTTAAAATAGATTCATGAAACACACTTATGAAGTGTTAAATCTGCCAAACTATCCCGCACTTGCTAAGTACATGACATGCATATTATAACTTAAGATGCATATAAAAAGTCATTCAATATTTTTTATAATTCCTAAGTATATTTTATTAGTTATTCAATATTTTTTATAATTAGTTATTATAAAAAATATTATGATAAAGCTGTGATCCAATCAATCGACCTCGTTTGCCCCCTTGGGCTGGGTTAGGCCTATATTATATGGGGCATGGGCCGCAGAAATTTGTCATGCACCCACCTGGTTCATTATAAATGGATCAAGTCACACCCAATTCATGGAAAAGGAGAAACTTTGTTTCGAAGACAAACTTTTCCTTCTTGGAACTGCCATTCACTTTATAATTATTCATTTAAATCTAATAATTTTGCCAGAACCAAAACCGAAATGTATCTAAGAAACTAACAATCTTAATAAGCCTGTGACTCTCAACCATCTATTTTGGAAATGTTGATTATTCGTTATACGTATTAGCACCTAATGGGCTGGTACATATCAATTATATATTTATATATATATATATATGAGTGATATGTATCAGAGACCACTTGGATAAGGGATAAAAATTAAACATCTTAAATTCATGTTAAAATTTATTTTAAACAAAATATACATTCTTCTAATGTGTTTATAAACACTAATTTAATCTAAATCATGCTCTGATTTAAGTCATTTTTGTACAAAAAACGATCTTTATACTACCAAAATTTTGATGCTATTAGAACCGTTCATTTTTTAACTATTAAAAAAACATTATTCATGTAAACAACTAACTTAATATATGTTTCTCATCAATTTACTCTTAAAATCATATCTATAAGGTTAGACTTCAAAAAACTAATTTAATAATTAATTTCAATAAGTTCGGTTTTTTGTCTCGTACCCAAGTGGTCAGGCTCTTAACAATTTTCCACAATTCAATATTTTTTATAATTCCTAAGTATATAAAAAGTTTTTTTGTTGTTTATTTTTTTTACTCGTTGTTTTCAACAAATAAATATAGTAGCATTTCTGGTCGACTAAGTTCGTTCGCTAAATTAGCCCGTTCATTGTAGATCGGCACCCTGGCTGATTTGATCCAAATTAGGGCAGTCGTTGTAGGAATCGGTTTTTGTATCGCTTTTGGATCCTCGACGATACGCCGTTTTTGCAATATATTGGCATGTATCGGCCATTTACAATTAGTTATTTTCTTTTTTAAAACAAAAAAATAAATAAAATTAAGCATTTGTATGGACTGAAATGGATCCCAGGGACCAGTAAAGATCGATTTGGCCTATACAAAAAATGTAAAAAATTTTGAAATCCGGTCGAGCCTAAGGTTTACAAAATTCAACTTAATCGGTTTATATGCATATTAAGTTGGAATTTGGAATCAGATCCTACACTTTAGAACTTCACTTTGGGTCAGACTCGCATAAAATTTCATTGATTTTTACCGGATTTCTGTCAACCGGACTCGCACTTGAACCTGAATTAGTGATGAAATTGCATTCTGGTCTGAATTCGATTAGTAACCAGACCCCGTATTTCTTCATCAGATCCACGTAAACAGATCCAAAATCCAATGAGCAATACCAAGTTTGCTAACAAACTTTTGGGCCTACACCAAAAGTTAAGAACGACCAGGCCTTTTTCCGTATTTACGTGAAAATATTATGGGGCAAACGATAAATTTTGAGGACCTTGAGCTTACCGTACTCTCCGACCCTCCCAGCGTAAAAAGCATAATACGCAAGCGTCAAGACGAGGTTTCTACTGGTCCAAGTGTACGCACGACGCCGACATCGCGGCGCCAAACCGTGTGCGCGATTCTGGCCGGTGTTCAAAACCAAGCGGCGCCGCCGGCGGGAACTGCTTCCATTGGATCATCCCCAGTCACGTCCACTGGATTTTTCCCACTGGCTCTTTTAAGATTGCTTATTGAAGGCAGACGACTCCGTTCGATGTAAGTTGCGTGCACAGCGAAAACGCGAAATTCCGACGAGAAATGTGCCGATCGTTAGTTGAAGACCCCAGGTTCCGGGGGCGGAGGGAGTGTCTCCAGGTCCAGCAATTCCAAATCCGCCTGGCGGTGCCCAAGGCCGAGCGGCGTCTCCTTCCTAGCACCCTAACTCTTATGTACATCCCCCGCAACGGAGACTCCATACTGGAAGTGAACGGCCAGGCGATCCGGCCGGAAGCAGGAGCGTTTATCGCGCTGGAGAGGCGGGAGGACGGCGAAGGGACTGCGTGCTTTGGGAGCTCGGAGAAGGTGCGGGCGAGCGAGGGGGTGAGCTTCGAGGTGTACGCGTGGGAGGAGAGGGTGCTGAGCGGGAGCTTCTGGAGGGAGGAAGGGGCATGGAGGACGCGGAGCCGATGCGAGATGGAGGCGCCGCTGGGGTTCGATGTGGCTGAGGCGGAGGTGTGGGTGACGGAGTTGGGGAGAGGAACGGACGCCATGAAGGAGAGGGTGGAGATGAGGAAGAGCGAGTGGCGCAGGAGAAGGAGAGCGACCACGGCGCTCGAGGACATACCGGAGGGAGAATGGGAAGGGGAAGGGGAGGTGTGGGAGGAGGGGTTGTGGAAGAAGGAGGAGATGTGGGATTGCGAGGAGAAGGAGATGGAGGTGGAGGAGGAGATGAGGTGGCTGGACGTCGGGTTCGTCGCCGTCTGCGTAGGCGTGGGGTTCCTAGCATCCGCCGCTGCGACGAAGCGCCTCCGTCGGAGGTTTTTCTGATCGTTTTAACAGGAGAGAGAGAGAGAGTTTGTAAACAATAACAACACAGTTTTAATGAGATCGTTACATCCCGAAATCAAATAGATAAACGGTTCATAAAGATTGGATTCGAAGGAACAGAGTAGCCTCAAGTAATATTGGCACTTGAATCACTTCTGGGAAGAACAATTTTATTGGTTAAAATGTCGAGAACTAATAAGAAAAGCTTAAGTAAAACGACGAGGACGAACTCCGCCGTCACTGCAACTCCAAGACGGTGCTTGTTGATCTCTGTTAAGAGGGAACTATGAACAATATAGATGAACTGATCGCCTGAACATCTAATGAAAGAGATGAGCTAACTGTAACCAGGATTTAGAAGCAACGGGTAAACTTTGGCATGAATCATTTTTTCTGATTGGATATTATTGGAATACATTTACAAACGCATTGGACTAACGAATCAAAGAAATAATGCGTTAGAAATAACAATTTACAAGGAGAATTGGTACAAAAGACCGTGCTATACTTCCCTCTTTATTTTTCCTACACGGTAAGGTTTTCTTGGACCATCATGAAGCTTCCCAAAATGTTCCCTCCACAATCGGGGAACGTTTCACAGCCAGGAAGAGCCTTCACCTTGCCTCTGGAGTCCACCTCAACTGGGTATTTCATAAGATGCCCTCTCATCTCTGTCACCTGATCGGAAGCAAACTGTTTCCAGTTCAACTCCGCCATATGGTTGACCCTTCTGATACATCCCAGACTCTCTGGATGTCTAAAACTGTCTTCCAGTATGCCAAGGTGCTCTGCCCAGAGGGACATACGGTAGCCATAGATCTGCAAACAGCAGAAAGTCATTACCAGCTGTAAATACAAACGGATGACATTTTCAGCAAGGTGTGGCAATATCTGATCTATTCATGTAATGCAGAATCTAGAAACCGAATTTAATTGTCAACAAGCTGTGGCAATATCTGATCTACACATGTAATGCATAATCTAGAAACCGAATTTAGGATTGTCAACATAAAAAACCACCAAAAGATGGTGCCCCTATCCAGAAGAACCAAATATGCCTTGGGGGTAAAAAGGAGAGTGGTGCTATCCTGGAAAATACAAGGTTATAGAAAAAAAATAAATAAATCAAAAGGCCACCTGTTATCAAGGAGATATCAGAGGTTTACTGTCAGGATAAATAAAAGTATGTTAGCAACTCTGAGAGAAGCCTGTATTGCTGCTTCAGAACAGACAACGCTTCAAACATATCATAGGCACAAGGCCACCTTCACCGTGTCTGGTGGCAATAGGATCTGCTACAACATGATGATTTAGCTGGAGACACTATTCCAATATTTTAATGTCTGGTGGCAATAGGATCTGCTACAACATGATGATTTAGCTGGAGACACTATTCCAATATTTTAATGGTTTATACTTCTTAGAATTCCTAATAATATTTTCATTGAACGGATTATTATGTGTAAAAACTCCAAAAGTAATACAACAAGAAATGGTCCCCTTGTGCAGACTCATGTCTAAGTAACACAGACTCTTCAAAAAGGTTGACAGAACTCAGGTGTGGGCATGGTTGGGTCAGCAACTGACAATCTTCTTTCTCTTTTGTTGAATCATTGACAGAATCATAGCTTGTTAGTTGTTAAGGTTGTTCAATCTTACATCCCAGATATGAGTAATTGGCATATCCCAGGGCCCAGGCCATTAGGCCAGGGACAAGATCCAAAACCTTTAAAATTGATTGTTAAAAAACCTTTTTGTACAATCTTACCTCATTATGATTTTAACAATGCTTTGATGAGAAGCATATAGTAAGTAATCATTTGATCTTTCTATAATAAAAAAAAAAGAATGGTTAGTAGTAGAAAAATTAATGTTCTTCATAGAAATAACTTAATTTAAGCCCCTTCAAATTAGAATACTTTTTTATAAACATAATAAAATGTTAATATTCTGTTGAAAGTTTGTTTTTTTTTTTTTAAGAATTCAAGAGGTCTAATTTTTGCCCCCGACCTAACTCGTTTCAGGTCATCTATATTTTTGGGGTGCAACTTCAATCGCACTTACAGTAGTAATCTTTTGACATGATAAAAAATAGTGAAATACTAAGGAACATACATAGAAAGGCAAGCACATAATTTATTAAATATGTTACAAACATTTACCTGCCCACGTGGATTAGAAAACTTTCTTGCCCAAGTATGGTGAGGTTGATAAGCACCCATTGCAATCTCTGAATCTCTTGTACCATCCATTGATCGCTGGTTGATATTTGCTGAACCCAAGATTACATACTCATCGTCCACTATCATTCCTTTAGAATGGACATAGATCATGAAGCGACGATTCTTCTGAGCAAGTGCCTAAGTAATAAAAATTTATGTTAACTGATGCAAGGTTTGCAGCTTAAAGAACCACAGGAAGCCAAAGCTTTTAACCTCGAGAAAAATTTAAAACGTTGTAACACAGAGAGGAGGATTAAAGGTTACTTGAGGGGTGTTCGCTGGAGCTGCTGTTGGTGATAATATCCTACACCCATCTTCCACCTCACGGTTTCCAAGGCAGAAGAAAGTCAAGTAATCTCGTGGGTGATATGTCTTCTCAAGGTTTGCTTCTTCCAGAGCCTTGTAAATGGTATCATACATCATCTGCATTGTTTGACGCTGCACATATGAACAAAAATGGCAGAAACGAATGCTTAGCACAAAATATATGTATCATGCAGACTGGCCAAATGTTCCAAAGCAATACAAGACTCAATGTAATAAAAGAACACAGAGGTGCAGCCCCATAACATGTTCAACACCTAACTTTCAAAGTCACCACAGAAGCCCCAAGCGGGTTTCCTACAGTAGAAAGCCAAAGTCATCAAGAATAAGCAAAAGTAGATACCTGCCAATAGAGAATCCTTTGCGTAGCATTCCCAGTAGGCACACCTTCAGGCCACATTGGAATTACAATATAAGCAGAAAATCTTTCATTTGCTTTAATTTTTTTTGCGATTTTCAGTGCTATTTCCATAGGTATTAGGTTATTAGCACCTGCTCCAAATGATTAACAAAGTCAAAGAAAAATGAATTAAGTAATCAGCAAGGACAGGAAAAAGATAATCCAATTATCATACTGGCCATGCAATAAAAGAAATTTGATGTTCCAAACGTAAACAACGAATAAAATGGAATTAGTACAGACAGCTACAGGTTGGACAACAACAATTTATAGAAAAGGATCTACAGACCTGATGAATGTATAATAAGTATCATCTATTCAAGAGTACAGTTAACATAAGCATCATCTTTAGTGGATACGTAGTACTTCTAATATTTCAGCCAATTTATGTAGAAGGCAACTATGAAACAGTTTAATATTAAAAATGAAGTATGATAGGGTCGTCAGAGAAACATGATTTCAGAGAAACATGATATTGCAATATGCATGGTTTAGGCCTCAACAAAAGACTTTTCTTGTACATGGAACAGAACTGCCTTCTTCGAGTCTTTATATATGGTGCGGAGTAAACCATAATAACAGATTAGCTAGGCTAAAACATACCCAGATCATTGTGAGCAGACCAGTTGAATGAGGACCCAATGAAATACTGATTCTCAATATAAATGAAATGTTGTGCAGCTCGAATGGCTTCAACATATGCTGTATGTATGCTCATATCAATCATCACATTTTTCCCACACGTCAAATTCTGTCACGTAGAGAATTCATTTTAGACTCTCAGTAGAATTAAGTTGGTAACCTAAGCCATCCAAAAAAGGAACAAATCGAATACCGATCTCATAGCTTGTCTTGGGTCCTTTGGAAATCCTTTAACAGAATTGGAATCAATTGAACGGAAGATCTGCAATGTTTAAGGAAACAAAAAACAATAAGGAAATGGAACATAAAATTGTAAATATTCATAGAGGATGTTCTGCAAGTGACATCTTGCCATATTGCATTCCTGGAACAGTTAACCAACCTGTACATGCCATGCCTCTGGGTCATTTTCATCCAAGCAAGGAGCTTCTGCCATTTTAAGTATATCAGGTATCCTTGGAAGATTAAGCAATGAATCATCCTCAGCCCTTTTAAGCTTTTCTATACCATGGGGCTTTGAAGATTTTGACCATCTTTCTTCAAAATTGGTTAAGACATCATAAGCAGCAGGACCATCAATTCTGCAATGTAAATCATGCCATGGCTCCCTTGGAGATGTCACATCTGCCTGTAAAGGACCAGGTTTAATGGAAAAATGAATAACTTGATTATAAAGTTAGTAAGATGAAGCTTACAAATAGTTCATCATCATTAGATGAACATCATTTGACATCTGGTAATGCATGAACAAACCAAAGACTCAATTCTTTGTGCATTATGAATGGTACACCAAAGCCTTTTCTTAAGCTACCGAGATGCTTTGGCAGTTAGGGGAAAGGTTGCACAAGTGCATAAACAAATACTTTCAAATTGGGAAACCAATTATCTGCTTTAAGTAGCATAGACGTTATAAAATGAGACCGACAGAAACTAAACAATCAAAAGGATTGCTGGATTATGTTATATGTGCATGAAGAATAATTATATTACAGCTTTTATGAATCTTGCCATTTTTAATTTAAACACAAAAAATACATGCAGCTATAAAGCTACTACAAAGAAATCAACTTTTTCTCTAATTTCCAATTTCTCTATTTAAATCCTTTATGAACTAAATGGAACATGACGTGTGTGGCTTGTCCTAAAAAAAAGGGTTTTGAATATTGAAACAAACAAGTATCAACCAAGAAGGTTGTCTTCTTTTGAAAAAGAATACATGATTCATGATCCAACTCCTAGCAAAAACACCATGAAGAACATATTTATGAGGTGATACAACTTCCACCTGTGATTTCCAGGCAATAATATGTTCAGCAGTGCGAAATATTGCCATGTAAATGTATAGAGGCGAACAATCAAAATGATGCCATTATATGCCACAATGAGAAGAAACTAGGACCCTAACAAACATTGAACATTTCACTTTGTCAATGGCAATCATGGCATGAAAATATGTCCTGCAAGAGAAAAAGAAGCAGAATTACTGTAAAAGTTGGATTATGATAGTCTTCTCTATGTGTGGTTTGTAATGTCCTGAACAACGAATGCGTTGGAGTATCATATCGCCCGTCACATAAATCAAGCCCTCCAACAAAGGCAATAATCTTTCTCTTGCCATTACCAGCATCAGCATCCAAGATTACCGACTTCTGATGATGAGTATAGATTGCCCCCGTTTCCTGGAAACAAATAGAATGAACTGCAATGAATATCATCAGCTCAGGTTCAACTAATATATGCTGAACGAACTCCAACCTGAATATTATACCTTCCGGTAACTCATAAACAACTTGTTAAAAACCAACAAATGTTTCCTACTTTCCTGTGCCTTTAGCAGAGAATTAGTAGACACCAAATGAGGGCCAAAGCAGTTAGGGAAAGTCATGCAGCTGCTTGAAGGTTTTGTAACTAACCTTACCAAGTCCAGCAGTTGGACATCATTCATAGAGAGAGAGAGAGAGAGAGAGAGAGAGAGAGAGAGAGAATCTAATAACAATTTACATGCATCACATTTATATCAGACTGAGAATGACTTGCATATATTCTCAGTTCCTTCATAGCCAATGTCCACATCACGATGGCCTGGTCCTTTCCTAAAATTTCAGAAAGGTGGAGGAAGTGAAGTTGCTCTTTATATTTTAACCAGCAGACAGTTAACTGGTCAACAAAGGAGATATAGTTGGTCCTGTTATGGCTCATCGTCCATGCTAAACATGGGTGAATGGTTTACATTCTCATGTACACGTGGGGAGTGGGTAGTTTCAATTTCTCTTTCTCATGGGAACATGGAGAGTGGGTGGTTATCAGTCCCCAGACTCCCCACTTCTCATGGAACGATGAAGAGTGGATAGTTATATTAATTTTCAGTTTCAGTATAAAGGAGAGAAGTGGTGGCATGTATGCGAGGGAAAAGTGAGACAGTTATTGTAAAAGAGAATTTGTTTATCTTGGGGTGAGCATTCTACTCATGTGTAATTCTCCATATCCAGTGAAGCTTTGGATCACCGTTCTGTGTGTAAGTGTCAGCTAACTACTGATGCACCCGCTATTACAAGCCTACCAAACTTTAATTCCCTTCCATGAGAAGTATATATATGACTGCTCAGCTGATGGGGTTTATTACACCTAACTGATCCACCATTCGTAAACATCTGCTCAAGGCACTTCCTACCTACTGAGATATAAAACAAGGGGGATTAACAACGAAAGTGAGATGCAAGTCTCGGTCCCTGTCCAAGACTAACAGGATGTAGGGACGCATTTGGCCTCTGAACAGCATGAATTCTGTCTTCTTGCTTGGTGTGCCTTTTTTGCTTTTTTTTTCATTTATAACTTTGCACCTTGTAAAGATCTTGGGCACTACTCAGTTTGTCTTAAGTTTTAACAATGGGTTCCTACTGGAGTATGTATAGTCGGATAACTTCCTACAAGTAGGAAGAGTACGAATAGTCTTACACCAGACAACTGAGGTCCTATACTGAGTGTGCCATGAGTGGCATTTTAGGAGGCCTGGGAGAAATATGAAGTTGTTCATAGGTCACAGGTATTGAAGTATGCCCTGGTTTAATGACCTAATTACTGATATCTTAGACATGGAATACTATTTGCTTCAAAGCGAAAAAAGAGGTATAAGCAACTAACAGGATCAACAACAGATAGTTTCGTCACTTAAAAATCACCTGTTGTTTGGCCCAACTGTGACGCTTTCCTGCAGACCGAGGACAGAGCAACACACGTACTGATGAATGCTTGAAAAATTTTTTCGTCTCCTCATCATGGGTTGCCATTAGACCATCCTGCATAGGATAAGCAATAGTAACTATAACATACAATCATTAATTTATTTATTTATTTTTAATGACAGTAACGTCCATCCACCAATATAAGCTCTATAAGCTACGACTCCAATAAGAATTCAAGTTAGAATGCAGCATGACTTAAGTATCACGTCTCATGACATTTTCGAATTTTAAATGGATCTTACGTAACTTCAAACGAATATAAACTCTAGTAAGAAGTTGAATTCCAGTTTTTTTTTTTTTTTTGAAAAAAACAAAATAATAACTTGATGACATTTTCCAAACAAATTCACTCTTCAAGGGAATCTCCATTCACTTAGTTCTCCAAGTGTCAAGAACAAGCAGGAACAAATGGAACCAATGCCTTTGTGGCCCATGCTTCTGGATATACGACAGATAATCTGGCCTAATACCATCGAGAAAAAATACTAACAAGGTTCTATGATCTATCCTCCATCAGCGTTGCAGAGCTATCGTTACATACGAGTTGAATTATAATCATACATGATAGAAACAAATCGAATCGTTTTGTGCTAGTGCATATCGATACATGTGACTGTGCAGGCCCCACCCCCTTAACTGCTTAATATTCATACCGTTTGGAAACCCAAAATGCGCCTTGAAGTAGGATCATCCCACACTAGAAGCAAAACTCTGACACCTTCCTGTGACTTGGCCTTCAAAATCTCTCCCAGAGTATCAGAGTAGTAATCTGCATCTCGGACCAATCTAACCATGTGATAAACCGACCACCCGGTAATATAGATCAGCCGACGAGCCTGCTTTACCGCTTCGAAGATGTCCCTCCAACACTTGCCATGGTGGTAGTAGGCATCTCCCTCAAGTCTCAAAGCCGGAAGAGAACCATCCGGTACGTGCGCGTCCTGATACAGAGTCACCCTTCCACCCTTCCTTAAAGGGAAATATGTACCAGGAATTCCTTTGTGGTCTGGCCCACCGACTCCAAGATTGTATAGAGTCTGCACCTCCATGGGTATATACTGAATTGAGATTCTCAAAGTGGCTCCAGATTTGCAAGGCTTCTTGTTGAGGCCAAGGATGGGAAACGATCCCTCGACTATCGCGCCTGAGTAGATCTGCTCCGCCGGAATCGAAACGATTCCGATGAGCTGAGAACCAATCATGTCACTGTCCTTAACGATGAACTGCACCTCCGCAGCATGATGGGCAACCGGGACGCGAGAATGCTGGTTCCAAACTGGGTTTTCATTATTGGAGACCACATAAGTTCTAGCAACCACAGCGTTTGATACACAAACAGAAACGTAAGGGTCGCTCGTTATAGAGCCAGGCATATGCTCGTCGATCTTATTGGCAAGTTTGGAAACCCTTCTTCCGAAGAGATCACTTAGGGTCTTCGAGAACATATCCATGTTGGGCAAGTTTCTCGCTTCGTAGATATGGATATCAAGGCTGCCATGCAACAAAAGCACTTTGAGAGAAGCTTTTGAAGGCGAGTAAGGAACTATCTGCCGGCTTACACCATGCTGCGACGCATCAGAGGCCGAAGGGAAGGAATAATTGGGGTACCCATAAATCCCAGGGCGTGCTGATCCCAAATCCTGATGCTGAAATCCACTGAACGAGGTAGAAATAGAAAGAGTTCCAGATGTAGGACGATCATCAGACAGGTGGCAGGAAGCCAGTACGTCCTCGATCGGGTAGAGCTGCGAAGAAGAAGACGTTGACGGGGACGGAGGCCGGGGAATTGACGAATTTGGAGATAAAGAATTGTTCGCTTGATGAGAATGAATACGTTCTGGGGGAGGATGTGGAGGAGAACTGTGATGGTAGTACTGATAGGACTCAGAAACGTACTGAAGACTCCCCTGTTGCTGGGCATTGTTCGGGTAACCGAAATTCAACGACGTCGGAAGAGAGTTCGAATGGAAACTAGGTGGCGGTTGAGGATTAGAGTTTGGGTAAGGGAATAGGGGCCCCGAATGGTGGAATACGTTCTGCTGCGGAGGTGAATGAACGTGAGGGTGGGGATTCCCGTACGGAGGGTAAGGAGAATAGGCGTTCGGAGGCGCCGGCGGCATCGGATATCCAGGATAGGCACCAGGAGGGGGAGGGTAATAGGGTCTGTAATTCGGATTAAACGAGTGATAATGGTCCATCCCTATCAGCACGAATATCCAATCGATCAATGGCACAGCTCAAATTTCTATCAGTCAAGCCAGAAATGTTCTTCCACAAATGAAATTCTTCAACGTTGGATGTAGCCAGAACCACTCCTCCTTCCCGCTTCTGCGATCGAATCAAAACCAGAAAAGGAAACAGTCAACAAAATCCCAGTTCATTTAAACTAAATTTGAAATAAAGCAAAGACATGAAGGATCTACGCACCTTTTCCAGATAGTGATGAATTCCAGAACCAAAAGCGAGGCAAAAGATGGGCCGTAGCTAAAAAGCAGAGGAGTGTCTTCCCAAAAGCTCGAAGAATGAAATAAAATGAAGAGGAAGCAACAAATCCAAACAATTAACGTGAATAATGAGAGTCAACGAGATTAGGAAGCGCACACGTCAATTTCAGAAGCAAAATGAGGAAGGAAGAAGATCAACAATCAATGAGAAACGCGCACGAAGAGGAAAGCGCGACGAAGGAGACGAGGAGGAGGAAGAGGGAGGATGGGGCCTCCTCTCTCTCTCTCTCGCTCTCTCTCTCTCTCTCTCTCTCGCCTGGTGTGGTGAGGTATTCATTCATTCGGGGTCGCGCGGCCAATGTCACCGCATTGACAGCAAGAGACACGTCCCTCGGATCTCCTCCCACAGTTTCTTCCATTGGAAGAGAAAATTATGAAAACACCCTCAACTTTTCATGGTATAACAAAAACCTAGTTTAGTTTGATCTCATTTTTTTGTTTAACCTATTAAACTATACGCAAAATGGGCAGTCAAGTAAATTAATTTTGATTCTTATTGAATGTCCATGTCTGGCATTAAAATATATGACATTAAAATGTCAAATATTTTAAATAAACTTTGATGGGATGGAACAAAAACTATGGTGTGTGAATGCTTGGAATTTTTCTTGTCTCGTGGTTTTAAAATTCCATGAAAGCACCTGAACTGTTTATAAAGTATAAACTGTCTCTTGCCAATGCTCTTTTGATGATGCAAAGTTGAAACCTTCCAATTAAATTATTCAATGTATGGAGTATGGAAAACGTCAGAAGACAAAGTTATGGAAGCGTCAAAAGAAAAGACTGCCACTATGTAATCAGTATCTATGTGTTCCAAATTTTGAAAAATTATATTTTAGTTCCTGTTAAAGTTTTGAAAGTATCATTTGACCTCTTATAAAAAAATTTCTGATTGTGCCCCCAAAAACATGTCATAAAAATAAATAAACTTGCTCATTACATAAAAATAAACCAGCTGAAAATCCCATGCAACAGGGGCAACATATTTCTTAGGCATAGTGAAATAATGTTGGACATTAACAAGCAGGGGAATGGAGGCCCCTAGAAAGGTTACCTCCCAAGTAACAAATATCAGTAAACTTTTTAACATTATCACTCTGATATATTTTGCCAAAACAGGTATAAAGAATTTGCCTGAAATGTATAATGATACTTTCTATATATAACAAAAAAATCAGGAAATATATATATATATATATATATATATATATATATATATATATATATATATATATATATATATATATATATATATATATAGAAGGGGAGAGAGAGAGAGAAATATATGACGGGAAGATGCTGAGTAGCTGCTGAATTTATGAATCCCCTTCATAAATCAACTAAATCTTTTCAAGGGGGTCTTACAATGGATATGGAGTTGTCTTCCTAGTAGGGATGTCAAGGTTCGAATTCGGATTAGATATATCTTTAATTATATCTGCTTTTTCAAATATTCACATATTCTAATTTGAATTCGAATAAAAAAAATTCATATTAGAATATGAAATCTGATTTTACAATGATTTTTATATTTATATTTGAATGAGAATCTGAATTTTGAACCAAATTTTGTCAATTTTTAAAATTTAATAGCATTAGATACATGATGTTTGTTTAAAAATGAATCTGATCTGAATCTACATTGATCGAATATTTATGTATGTCTCAATCAGAATCCAAATCCAATTAGATGACATTTGTTAAATTTGAATCTCAACCTCTTAATCGGATATTACTTTTTTTTCATATTTGATTTTTTACAAGATTCAAATCCGATGAATATTCTTTTTTAAAACCACAGAGGTTTAATAAGGAACCATCAGTCAGACCTCGAACTTGCACAGGGGTATGCACTAAAAATCGTTGCACAGGGATGGAAATGAATAAAATAATTTTCTTAAAATAATAAAAATAAAATTTTAAAAGGGATAAAAAAAGATTGTAAAAAAGTGAAAATGTATAAAATGTCCACTCCTTTATAAAAAAAGTTCAAAAATGGCCCCAGTCCCTTTGATGCATATTTATTGCGTTCAAAGACCTACGTACGCCGACCCTTTTTCTCTATATTTCTTGTCATCCAAAAATAATATTTTCTATTTTAATATATTACATGGGAACAGGTTACTTGTTGGAGGAGCCCATATGCCCCCAACAGCTCTCAAAAAGGTGGGTATCAGGCTGGCCTCATAACCCGGGCCCTGCCCGTTTAAAAATAAAAAACAAATTTTTAATCATAAAATAAGTTTTTAAATATAAAATATATTTATTAATAATAAATATATATTATTAAAAATATATATATTTTTAAAGTTAAACGGGCCCGACCCGGGCCGGCCCGGTCGGACGCCCAGCTTTCATGGACTGACTTTTTTTAGTTTTTGGTATTCCTTAAATTTACAAGGGTAAGATTGTCAGTCAAAAAAGTTTTTTTTTTTCTTTTTTGTCTTTATCCTTTCAAAGAAGGGCCTTTTCTTTTTCTTTTTTCTGTCATGCTGAGTGAACCGAATCCGAATGACTTTCTCATCTAATTTACATGAAGTGACCCATATTATTAAGGGTGAAAAAAGGTCGGTTCGTGATCGAGTTCTAGTTAAGTCATTTGCTTAACGAGTTGAGCTCGAGTTCATGAGTCAACTTGTTTAAATAATTGAGTTGAGTTTGTGGTGAACACGTAACTGCCGAGTCGACCTCGAGCTAATCGAATTTGTTGAGCCTTAATCAAGTTGATATATTCAAATGAGTTTATGAGTTTGTCGAGCTTTAATCGAGTCGAGCTCGAGCTCAACACGTAACGATGAATATCAATATTTTATTAACTAAATGAGTTTGTCGAGCCTTAATCAAGTTGATATATTCAAATGAGTTTATGAGTTTGTCGAGCTTTAATCGAGTCAAGCTCGAGCTCAACACGTAACGATGAATATCAATATTTTATTAACTAAATGAGTTTGTTGAGCCTTAATCAAGTTGATATATTCAAATGAGTTTATGAGTTTGTCGAGCCTTAATCGAGTTGAGCTCGAGCTCAACACGTAACAACGAATATCAATATTTTATGAACTAAACGAGTTTGTCGAGCCTTAATCGAGTTGACATCGAGCTCAACATGTGACAACTGAGTCAAGCTCAAGCTGCTTCCATCGAGCTATTCTTGAGTTGGAGCCGAGTCGAGCTCGAGGTTTCATTAGTCGAGAGCCTATCTTGAACTGACTGAACTCGAGCTAGACTTGGCTAGTGTTCACTGGCTAGTGTTCACGGTTCACCCGTACCTATACATGAGCTACAGAGAACTTGCCAAGTTTTAAACAGAACATCACGATAATATACCAAATCGTGTAGGCTCACTTGTATGTGCAAGAAACAACGCAAGAATTTAAGTTAGTGTCAATGATTTAGACTGCATTGCGTGACATAGTTGGTCAGGAAGGCCATCGTTGATTCTATTTTTCATGTTTATCTGTTAGAGTTGGTGTTCATTGCAACAACGGTGCATTAACGGCAGTGTATACAAATCAAACCAAAAGGAATATTCACGACGAATTCGGTCTTGTGAATTGAGCTGAGTCGCTTCAGTTTGAACAGCAAAACGATGAAACCAAAGTAATTCTTCAAGACAGCAATAGATTCTATAGATTGTGTAGAAACAATCAGTACAAAGTGCCTAATTACAGGAAGAGAACTTCCAATGCCAAAATTTTTAGTACAAATGAACTTCTTTCTTGCTTGGCTCGAGCTATTACAGAGATTCAAGAGCCTTCATTTTACAGGAGGCCGACAAAAAATGAGGGAAAAAAAAAAGAGGGTGAGAAATCTGGCAACTTCGTGGTACTACCATTCGTAAATCTGCGAAGAAGAAGAAGGTTTGCTTTCTTTTTGTGGCCGAAAAAGCTAGAAAGATGTCAGTATTTTCTTTGATTTCACATGATAACTATGGGGCTCCGGACAGTGCGAACGGAGTCGGACCAAATAAGCGCGGCCGACCGGATGTAATCGTTGAAGGAGGGCTTGGCTTTGACGATGACCATGAACGAAAACTTCTGGTGAGTGTGGTTGAAGGAGAAATGGGGCGGCTGGACGGTGACGGAGACGTCCGGCGGGCACTCGACCTTGGCGCTGTACTCGGATTGGGGCGGGCCGACGTTGGTGAGCTTCCGGACGAAGATGGCCGTGGTTGGCTGGGGTTGGCTGGTCTTGTTGTCCGCCGGCGGGACGGTCATGAACATGGAGGGGTAGTTCAGGTCATCGAAGCCCATGGCCTTGGGGAAGTCGGCGCAGTTGATGGATTTATTGCCAGTAATGATCTTCAGGGAATTGGATTCCATGTACCCCTGGCTGCAGAGGAAGCTCATGTAGCCGTGCTCGTCCGTGTCGTAAACTAGCCCTGGGTTGAGAGCCTTTACTGGGTTCAGTTGTCCTGAACCATAGGCCATTTCTGCCTCTTTGTCGTTCTGCGAGCTCATCGGGGTCGCTGAAATGATGAGAAAAACAAAGGGCAGGGTTTGAAACCATGTTCATCTCTGTGTGTGTTTTGTTAAAGATAGAAGATGAGCTCATTGAGCGCAGGCGATCGATTCCTGTGCCCTAATTACCTGTGGTCATGATGGCTGATTTGATCATGGCCGGAGACCAAGTCGGATGGAAGGATTTGACGTACGCAGCCACGCCACTAACGTGAGGGCAGGCCATTGAGGTGCCGGACATCATCATGAACTTCACAACTCGAGTGTCGCCACTGGTTCCTGTCATGGAAGTCAATGTGCTGTAGGCTGCCAGAATGTCGACTCCAGGTGCTGCAATATCAGGCTGTCACAACATACATACCACGCACACACATGAACAACACTAAGAAAAGATCTCTCTCTCATGTATATATCAACTCAGATAGCTAGCAGCGGAGGGGTGAGCCAGAGAGAAAATAACTCATGACTGATTTCACCTCATAAAGTTGTTCACAGTAAGAGCCTTCTATTTGGTTAGTCGTAGATTCTTATCAATGCAGTGACAACTCTTATAAGACTAAACATAAGTTGGAAGTAAATTGATAACAAAAATGAATGGTGACATGATCTCAATTGAAGTGGGACTAGATGACGCACACACTTCTTGGTTGATGGATCCATTAGCAGGACGTTGTTGCTTCTGCAACCCTGCTGTTTCTTAAGCTTAAATGCACAATTGAAGTTTTTTACTTGTTCAATTTCGTCCAAAAAATTCTCTGATCTAGCCTTAAAATCCAACTACAGATGATTGGTATAAATGGAGCACTATAATCAGACTAATGAAATGCTGAAATCAAGCCACACAGTCAGAACTAGCACCACCAGGCTTACCTTGATGAACCTTAGAGAGGAAGGGCCTGGGCCACGAGAAGAGAATGTAGCCACAAATGGGGCTTTAATGTTGGCAGCGACGGATTTTGAGATCTCCACAGTTGCGTTCCTGCAAGATGAATGACTCAAACCATTGAGCACCCCGGTTTGCTGCACTAACTATGAAGAAGAAATGTTTAGATATGGGGCAACTAATCGCATCGACATTTTTAGATCAAAATGCAGAAGATTTGAATACGAAATAAGTACATTAATGAAAAATAGTGTCAGAAGAAGACTGCACTTAGACAGGCATGAGAAAATGGTCATATCAAATTAACACCAATTCGCAAACTTAGTTGCAATTTGACCTTATTCAACTAAATTGACTTTATTCAATTTAGGCCAAACAACTCCATGCGAGAGCTGTCAGGATACGAATAACAGTACTCGTGACTCAGTAATGTAAAACGAGTAGAGGCCAGATCTCTATTCCTTTGAACTAAAGTTTCTCAAATTAGAGATGGATGGAGCTCTTGTTATCAAGAGTTAGTCCTCTGGTAGTGTTAAAATGTAATAATTTTTACGAACACCAAGTACAGCTGAGCAGGTAAGGATAAAAAGGTAGTATACCTTGTAGAGTTCAAGTATTCGGCAATGATCTTGCCCTGGCGAGGGCTAACCACAGTTCCAGGCAATGAATATGCAGCTGCCGTGTCCAAGTATTGGGTGGTCTCAAGAATGAAACCTTCACCTCCAACCATCTGAATACTTTCAGATACCCCTGGCTCCAGTGCCTTACAATACACAATCTTTCCTTTTGCCTTCTCAGGATCCAGTGCGTCACCGGAGCAGAACCTAAGACAACGGAATTTTACAGAGAACCAATTAAGATAGGTTCTGATTGTCAGCACCTTTGGCCATTAAAAACTGTAATTGATTTCTCAAAGAGTTTTCGAGATGGAATTCAGGTCTGTTTGTTTCACCCTGAACCCCTCCATTTTTTTTTACGGGAAATGGAGCTCTGGTATCTGATATCTGCTGCCAATAATTAAATGACTTTTTGCTATTGAAACAAAGGTTAGTTTCTTGTCATAGTTGCAGAAAGATGGATTTATATTATGCAAAAAAATCATTTACAGGTCATTTTATTTGACCCATCTTTCTCCTTTAAAGCATAATATCTCGTTTCAACAAAAGTTATTAACTTTGTCGAGACCGATTCTGCATACGCTAATATGAAAGGGCTAAACACAAACAGGTCATATCTATAAGGCCAAATTCAACTAATCAAAGACATTGATATTATTCAGATATGAACTACGTAGGGCACTCATCTGTTTCTGCCAAGAAATGGCGTGTTCGATGGGACCGTGAAGATCGCAGTGGGTGGGGTAAAGCATTTGGGAAGGGTAAAGGGTTAAGAAGGCTTACTCGGCCAAGGAGGCATCAGGTTTGGCGATTTCGTCGCCAGTAACCAGAGGATACGCCGTCTTCGCCGGAGTAAATGTGTTTATTCCGATTCCCTGCAAGTCGAGTTTGCCACAATAGAATGTCAATTCCCAAGAATTTGCTTACTTTCAGACAATATCCAAAGAGGTAGCTGTTCATCTGATTTGGTATGCAATCCAACAATTTTTATTTTCATAGCCAAAACAGAAACAAATTAAAAACATGACTACTTGATGCGTGAATCAGATTTCACAACTAATTAATAAAGCTTGATTCTTAAACTTTCGAAGAATTTAATTTGCCCATCAATTTCTTTTCAGAATCCCACATTTTGGGAGATGTAACCTATCTGATCAAGTGAGCGAGAGAGAGAGACAGAGTGAGAGAGATTACGGTGAGTTTCATTCCATTGCCCAGAGAAATTTGGCTTCTGAATTGTCTGTCCGTTGCACTGGCAGCGACGGTGAAGATCCATGGAGCATAATTCTGGACGGTTCCAGCAGAGGGTCCACTATTTCCGGCGGAGCAAACTGTCATGATCCCCCTCTTCATCGCGTGGAAGGCGCCGATGGAGATGGTGTCGGTGAAGAAATCACTGGAAGATCCGCCGATGGATACCGAGATCACGTCAACGCCATCAGCGATGGCCGCATCGAACGCCGCAAGCAGGTCCATGTCTGAGCAACCAAGCCCGAGCCAGCACACCTTGTAGGCGGCAACCCTGGCCGAAGGTACGGCGCCCCGCGCCGTGCCGGAAGCCAAGCTGTAAAGGTTAGCTCCCGGCACAGCTGCACCAGCCACAGTGGAAGCAGTATGGGTGCCATGGCCTTGAACGTCAGTTGGGGATAGTACGTCACCTGGAACTGGTGCTCCTTCAAGGTTGAAATACTTTGCACCAATGAGTTTGCTGCAAAATATTGCTTCAAATCAGAGATGGTACGTGTATATATATATGATTTCTTCATGAAGTTAAGTGGAGTTAATTTTGAAAATGAAAGTACCAGTTGTCATCTACATTTTTGAAAAGTAATAACTTTGCATATATTACTTTTGAAATAATCAATCAAATTAATACACGATCAATTCACATAGTACTCTCCTCATACTTCCAAAGTATCCATATTTCACAAATCATACATGGTAATATCTTGTACCAATAAAAGTATAAGATTATTGACTTAAAAACTGATTGTATCGATTCAAACCAAATATTTTTTATATACTTGACATGGTTTGTTCACAAATGACCAAGTTCTTTGGGATGTTGGGTTGTTAAAGTCTCAAGTGTTCATGGATTCTTATATTTCTGTGTGTTTACATCTCTCGATGCATGTTTAGAATTGCCTGTTCTAAGTAACTGTTTGATCCACACTCCCCTGCACATCAAGAGAGTAGTTAAACCTTTTGGGAGAGATTTAAATTAGAGGCATTAAACTTCAAGCCTCCGCATGCAGTTAATTTGCCACCAGGGTGATGCTTCGGGGCTTGGGTGGGAAACATGACACAGGCAGGTCCAACTGGACTGCAACTCATCTACTGTTTGCAATAAAGAAAAGAAGCACCCCATAGGAATTGAACTGATGACTAGGTTTTTATTGTTCTACCAGCCCGACCAACTATGCTATGCCCCTCTGTATTATAACCCACAAAAGTGAGAAGCTACTGTTTTTGTGAAGGAAGGGAAACTTCAGGTCTTGATTAGATAAAGTACGAATGAGATCAAAGCAAGGCATTACTTGTTGCAACCGGAGAAGTTAGTGTATGGACCGCAGCGCCCCTTCCATTTCGCTGGTGGCGGACCAAATCCCTTGTCGTTGAAACTCTCAGAAGTAGGCTCAATTCCTGGCATTTTGAACAAAAAAAATGTCATGTTAGTGATATATATACTTCTACCTAAACAGCTTTTGCGCTATAAACTGGTCTAAAAGCTTCTAAAAACATGTTTTTGTATGCTTTTGTTTTTTCGATCCAAGTTGGTAATCAGTACTTTCATTAGTTGCCAACTTTGATGAATAAATCTTGGTTTTGTTTTACTGAATTTTTGGTGCAATATAAACCTTTGGTTTTGGCTTCTCTCCACGTTAAAACACACAACAACATGAAAGATGCCCAGCTTATTATCAAGAAGTTTCTGCTCGAAAAGACAACAGTTTCGTTTCGAATAAGTGAAAACAAACAATAAGTATATGTGTCCTTTCTTGTGCCATTTGATCTATTTTTGAGACTTCTAAATCATATGCCTGTCTGCCCATGAATGAGTGAAGGATTATTATAGCTATCTAAAGTCATCCTCCACATAACCAGAACCGATCATTTGAAGCAGATGGATGTTTGAGAGAAAAACAAGAAAAAAAAGTGTAAACTAATATTAAATAACGAAAATGCTATCACTTTTTTCTATTTGTTTTTCTATTAATTGTCTATCATGATGTATCTTCCAGTCTTGATTATATATTTGGGTGACTCAGAAAAACAAAGGTACCATTCAATTTTCCTATGTGTGTGTGGATTTCTCCATCCAAGTTTGGATGGAGAGATCCTCTACCTCTCAAAGCATACTGTTTGATTCTCCGGCATCTCACCTTACATTGTTTGATGCATTGGATCAGATTATATGTCTGATTACACCCGCCCGATACAATGCATCGGGTGAGTGTGATTGGACGGAACTGAAGATAGCTGGAGGATTTCAGCTCTTACACACACACAAATACATACATACACACACACACACACACACACACACACACACATATATATATATATATATATATATATATATATATATATATATGAAATTTTATTGTTGTGAGAGAGAGAGAGATAGAGAGAGAGATAACTTTAATAAGGGCACCAACATCACCTGTATCCATGACACCTACAATGACGTTGCTCTCTTCTTGCAGGTTTCTCTGTGCGTCTTGAGGAAACCCTATAAAGTCCCATGATCTTGTGGTGTCGAGCTTGTGATATTTGTTAGGGAAGACTGTGAGCACACCCTTAGCATCTGCAACAGAAGAGGCCTGAACGTCAGTGTTTAGGTTTTGTTTTCTTTTCATTTTTCCAAGCCAAGGAAAACATAAATACCTATAGATTTTACAAGTAAAATTTATTGGGCAGCTATAATCCTCCATCTTATTTGGCAATATATTTTTGTGGAGAAACTTCTTTTGTTAAATTTTAAAAAAGGCAAGCATTTTTGCTGGTGGAATAATATTATTATCCAAATACTTTAGAAAGGAAGCCCCTCAGATGAAACAGAAGGCATGCTTAGGGATTCTCTTGGATGCTAACCTTTAATGCTTTGAGCCTCCACTTGCGATAGTTTCGCAACGAATGCGCTGAAACTCTTTGCGTAATTGTGGACGATCACGTCCTTAGCTGTGTCCATGCTGTAAATTATTAGTCATTAGCCTCAACCCAAGCTAGTTCTGTCATCATGCATATTGATTAATGTGTGCTGCATGGGTCACAAGTTTATGTAAATAGAAGGGTCACTAAAAATTAATATCGATAAATGTGCCATCATGCTGTTGAATGAAGAGATCCTTTGTGAATTTAGTGCATTATATCATGTCACACTAGTGCAGGCGTATACATGCGAGTGTGTGTATGTGCTATGCACAATTATCCAACCATCTAACGAGGGCCGTTCATCTTATGCAGATGGATGGCTGATAGAAAAACATGAAAAAATATTAGATGAAGAAAATGTTTTTCACCTTTTTCTCTTAATCATCTGTCGTGATTGATAGGATGTCATTAATTAAATGGTTGAGTGACTATAAAATACTAGAGTCACCATTCAAATTTTCTTTATATATACGGTGTGTGTGTATTTGTGTGTAACAGAAGGAAGCTATTAGACTCTTTTATCCAAAACTTGACGGAAATTGTATGCATCATCAATTACAAAGAGACCAGATGGTTGAGATTAAGTTGCAAATATAAAAGCCAAATTCTATTTTTAAAGGAGGATGGAGAAATTGAGAGAGAGGAAAATAAATGAATGAGTTTCCTCAAACAAAACTCTTTGTATCCATTAAGGCCTATTTTAAACTATTGAGAAAACAGTCTATTTTTACATTTGCAATTTAATACCCATCATCTGATCTACCTCAAACCGATGGCTCAAATAATTCTTGTCCAAGTCTGGTATACAAAGGTCTAATAGCTCTGTTTTCCTCTCCATATGTATAGGATGATTCAAATACTGATGGTTAAAAATTAAAAATGGGTTGCTAAAAGTACTATTAACTGCTACTCAAAGGACCATGAGCTATTGAGACGCTATAAATGGTCGCCAATGCTCGTGTGGCGGCAGTTTTTGAATGAAAACGGTAACTAGTATGATCTATGCTGAAGTTTTGAGTTTCATTTACCCTCCAACGGCGGTGGAGAGGACATCAAAATGCATATCGATGGCCACTGTGGACGCCTCCGCAAAAGAAGGCAGATCACCCATGTAAACGATGTAATGCTGCATCGCAGAATTAACAGTTAGTTCGAGCACATCACATATATATTATAGATTGTTTGATTGTTAAATAGAACATTTGTTCTGAAAACAGCAACAGCACACTCAACCAGATAAAAGACATGATTTCAGAGGCAAAGACAGAAATCTTCTTTTGAAAATCTCATGCTAGCATGAAGAGCAATGATATTTTGGAAACATGCCAATATCTGATAGAACATTTGTTCTGAAAACTGGAACAGCACACTCAACCAGATAAAAGACATGATATCAGAGGCAAAGACAGAAATCTTCTTTTGAAAATCTCATGCTAGCATGAAGAGCAATGATATTTTGGAAACATGCCAATATCTGTAACTGATAAAAACATTAGACGATAAATAGATGGCACATAACAGACCTGTTTGTCTATCAGTTCTTCTTCATTGCCCCCGAGGCCACCGGCGGTGGCGGCGGCGGCGGTGGAGAGGATGATTGTTAAAAGGAGAGAAAAGTGCAGAGTTCCTCCCATCTTCATTCTTGGAGTGGCTAACGGGAAATGAAGAGCATGCACCTGCACCTCTTCATTAAATAGTAGTTTAGATCTACACTTAGAAATTCAAACCCTCCTACTAAAAGCTTTACTATTTTTACGTTAACGGCTTCCTCTTTTCTCCATACAATTTTCTGGACAAAATTAAGAGCAAAAATTTAAAGCAGAAAGAAATTTCTTGCTGAGAAGAAGGCACAAATATCGTGTGACACAGAAGAACACATGAACATTAAGCTGCCATCGACCTTCATAGCATTGATCGACCTTTAAGCTCAAGCAGATACGTTGCGGAAGATGGTGGCAGGTCTTGTTTTTAAGATCCAATATTTGGTGAGGAAACGTTTTGGCCTGAAGTGTATGAGGAAGAATGAGACCAAGTCATCGGTTGGAAAAATGTGGCTTGGATGCTTCGGTCTATATTAGGGCGGTTTGGGCTCATATGGTTGAGGGCATCCGGGCATCTCAAGTGCAGTGGGAAGCCCGTAGGTCTTGCTAGATCCAGATCCAAAATGCAACATTTTTTGGATCTAAGTCTGGATCCAAGCAAAACCCATCATGGTAATTGTCCAAAATATGTGTGCCGATGTTTGGTACCAATATCATCTAGAAAAAATGACAATTTCGATGCAACACTTACATTTTGACTAGATTTGGTGTTGGATCTGATGTGAACTACAAAACAAGTTCTAGAAAAGAGAAACATGTTTCCTTTCTCTGCCAAAAAAGATAAAAATGGAGTTCAACAAGATCCCTGATCTTGATCAACCAAAAAACAAAAGTTAAAAAAGAACATGTGTGCAATTAAGTTTCAGTTTAAAACGAATACCTTAATGAAAATAAGCTGAAGTTTTTAGTGGTATAATAAAAAAAAACTTAAATCTGATTTTTGTTTTCTTTTTGGATGGAAGAAATGGAGAAGATATTGATGTTAGTTTGGGTTGTCATTATTTGATTCATGTTAGTTTGGGTTTCATCATCATCTGTGTTCCTCCTCGTTCATTGCGGACCAAACTTTCATATATGTGAACTCAGATATTTGAAGTTGACTCTTACTATTGCTAAACATGTGACACTAGACTTTGTTGATAAGTCACTGGTCATATTTTATAAATGACTGCTCTCACATGTTCTGGACATCTAGTCCAGTCAAGTCAAACAAACAAGTTATAATCGAGTCGAGTTCGAGCTCAATAAAACTTAACTTGAGTCGCAGCCGAATTTTGTGGCTCAGTTCTAGAACTTCTACTTAGCTTATGTTCAGCCCCATCAATTAGAGCGGACTCCTGGCTTGAAACACAATTTAGATCAGGAAGTTGTTCTAGTAAGTTCACGATTTCATCACATTTCCAGCGACGCACAATTTAGTTCAGGAACTTGTTCTAGTAAGTTCACGATTTCGTCACATTTCCATCGGCGGAAAAAAAACGAAAAAAAAAAAAGATTCCCATGGAGGTGGAGGAAAGAAGGTGCTAGAAGAAAAGAGCGGCAGGGGAATGCTTCCCTGAGTTCGCTGGCAGCATCTTCTCTTGTTCCTCTCTTTGGCGCCGCGGCTGCGATCTCCTCGTCGCCTTCTCCCTCCAGGTATCTCCAACCCTTCGTCTTTGTTTCCGCGTTCGGGTCTCGTTGACGAACTCGGTTCATGCTTCTGTCACCTGCGAGCGATTGAAGACTCTGGCTGCCGCCGACCACATGGGAACTCCGACTTCAGTGGCGAATCCCTCTGACCCCAAGGAAGAGGTATGGAGATTGAATCTTCTGTTCGAATAATACAGGTTCCTGAATCTATGGTTTTACCGCTTAAGATATTTCGATGGTTTCCTTCTCAGACGCTCAAATGGGTTGTTCTTTAACTGGGATTCGTTTCAGGATGGGATTCGATGTAGGGTTTCCTGCGGATGCGTTTGGCTATTAGGTTTACATTTTTTTGAATTCCTGTGGTCTAAGTCAATTGAAACTCGAATTGTCGATATCCTGTGATTTCAGTTGACTCAATACATGAACTTTCGGTTTTCAATTATAGTTTTTCATAGACTGTGGTAATTGCAAGTGAATCCTTTGTGAATATACTGTCGGGGAACTATTATTAGTATTCCAAGATGATACCCGTGGAGGTAATGCTTGAAATTTACATGGCAATTGCGTTAAGTCTTAAGAAATCTTTGAATGGTTCCCGCGAAGTGGTCTTCTGTTTAGTATCGTAGATTCCGATTATTAAGAGACTGCAGTATTCCTTTTGTGCAGTTTGCTGTATCTCTTCATCAATTTTTTGGATCACATTACTGTTAGGGATATCAAAAGTTATCTTTCACATTCGCATGAATTTGGCAACAAGGATTGGCCTAATTTGCTTTGGATTGAACCAATAATTTTTTCCCTTTGTTTAGTTTAGTTCTGCGTTATATTTCTCCAACTTCTGAACGATATAAAAACGAGGCCGCATCGACGTAGGAAGAGAAGCTTGGATGTACTTAAGAATAACGGAAAGTATTGAGGAATGTTTTCGTAGTTTTAACAATTGCTTGAAAGCTATAAAGTGGAAGCAGATATTCGCTGCAGATTGTTTACGCATACTCATAGATGTGTTGTTTTTGACATCTGAACTCGTAAATATGCCCTATGAGTGGCCTAACATGGTTTTACTTGCTGTTTCTTGCAGACTGAAGGAGTACTACCTGAGCTACTGGTAATTTACAACCCAGAAAGGAACTTTCTCTTCATTCTATTTGAGTGTTTTTTCGTGAAGCAAATAGTTAGCTAATAGGTAATCCAACGATTGTGAAGTCTTGGTGAGTGATGATTGATATAGCGGAAAGACGATTCCCTGTTTTGTTCTTTTCCTGAGCCCAGGAAAAGTATAGCCGCTGAATTGATCTCCTGTCCATCTCCCTGACCCAGGATTAGATTGGTATTTTATCTAATATCCAAATCTATGTTTCAGCCGATATTTTTATCTTGTTTTCTGTTTTCGTTTAAGCTTGAAAAGAATTCGGCAATCTTTCATAAGTTTGCCTGTCTGACCTAATGCGTCTGGGTGTCTCGAAACCATGCACATATGTAAATATCTTAAAACCTTGGCGAAGGCTTTGTCCACTTTATGGTTTGTGCGCTTTAGTATATTTTCTTGGAGACTTCAAGCCTTCATCTGCTGTTGGGTGTCTTGATAAAAGTAAGTTGTCAAACTCCTGACATTCTTATTTTGTCCCAGACGGAGTTCATGGTTGATATGAAGTGCGATGGTTGTGTTTCAGCTGTTAAAAACAAATTGCAAACGGTAGATGGTACGACTGTACATCACTTGGATTAACTCAAATTTTTTTTAATACTTCAGTTTTTAGCCTTCTTTTTTTCTCCCTTCATCATGTATCACTTCAAGCAAGATGTATCTATTATTCCTTTTGTTGCAGGTGTCAGAACAGTTGATGCCGACTTGACTAATCAACTTGTGAGAGTTCTCGGTTCTGCTTCTTTGAGGACTCTGACAAATGCTCTAGACCAAACAGGTCGTAAGGCTCGTCTAATTGGCCAAGGGAGTCCCGAAGGTAAGCAATTCAGCTTAATATGGTCATATCAAGTTCCTTTATAAGCTGTTTAAAGCGAACCGGTGAGATCATTAAATTAAGTTTTTCATTATATGGATGTTGGCAGAATCTTTCGTCCATTTCTGTTCTTGCATCTGTGACTTGCAAAACCCACTGGCTTCCGTCTGGCCACGAATCCACCCTTCAACAATGGCTTGGGAAAATTGTCTTATTTCGTAAAGCTTAACTGGTATAACTTCGTTGAGGTTTAAATCCTAAAGATGGCACATGTTATCATAGTGCAGATTTCTTAGTTTCAGCTGCTGTGGCCGAGTTTAAAGGCCCTGTCGTTCACGGCGTCGTTCGATTTGCGCAAGTAAATATGGAATTGGCAAGAATAGAGGCCAGTTTCGGCGGCTTGTCACCGGGTATACATAGATGGTCCATAAATGAATACGGAGATCTGACAGAAGGAGCGGCTAGCACGGGGAGGGTGTTCGATCCTTCAAACGGGGGAATTTCCGGAGAGGTTAGTTTTGGTATTGTCTGCGGATACGATCTATATCTGCCTGTTTGAGATGCCATTGCGATAGGAGGGATATTCTTCTTAAGTTTTTATGTTGGAAAACGTATTGACAGTTATGGATGGACGATCATTTTTCTTCTAATCTTTCTTATATGCCTTTCCTTGCATACTAGATCGAGTGGTCTTGCAATTCTTGGGTTCAGTTAGTACTGTTATATACACAGAGAAGGAAAGAACGCCTATTGCCAGAAGGATAATTTTTGTTTACTTGTGATTGACCTATATGTGCTTAGGTGCTGCCTTCTCGTTGGTCCGTTCTGCTTTTCTGTTTTACTGTATACTTCCTTTCGATCGTGTTGCTTGTTTTACTGTATACTTCCTTTCGATCGTGTTGCTTGTTTTGTATTCTTCATTTCGCAGTCTTCTGGTTCAGACTTTGTTTGCATAAGAGGTCAGGTTGGACAAAATTTGCAAGCAAACGAGTCTGCTTCCATCTGATTCCTCTTAGAGTCCCGTGCTAGATACCGGTGAAGATATGATCGATAATTACCTTAATGAACTTCTGAAATAATATTTTCATATTATTATTCCAGGCTCTGGGTGACCTGGGAACACCGAACGTCAGCAGGGAGGGAGAAGCATTCTTCTCCGGCACAAAGAAGATGCTCCGAGTTGTTGATCTAATCGGTCGATCTGTCGTGGTATATGAAAGTGAGGATATATCCAGCTCCGGGGTAGCTGCTGCAGTCATAGCAAGAAGTGCAGGTGTTGGGGAAAACTACAAAAAGATATGCACTTGCGATGGCACTGTCATCTGGGAATCAAGTAACAATGATTTCTCTTCCAGCTAATGCTGATTAATTCCTATTTGTAACCTCACTCGTCAAAGCAGCATAATGCTGAGGAACCGGTTGCGAGACAGACGATTTGTGTTATAATCCCCACTTTAGTTGACATTGCTCGAAGTTCATGAATACTTGGCCTTCGATAGTTAGTTTTGTTAATTTTAGAATGTGTTTTACTTCTATGTCTGTGCAACGCGAGTGAATTCATGCGTATGCTTCCTATCATGCTTAAAAAGTTGTTTCTATGGTTAGTCTCGCTTGTGTGTGTATGTGCCCGAAGGCATTCATGTGCAGTGGAAACATCCATTTCTATGGTTAAATAGACTGATTTTAGACTCAGAAGCTGTTTCATAGATAGATATGTTGAATCTATCGATTCAGGAAGTCCATACTTGAATTGCTCAGTTGCACTTAGAGAGCTTACACGTTTCCAAGCTTGTAGGCTTTAGGCTGACACACCCTTATACGCAAAGAGGTTAGAACCTAAAGAGGTAAGAATTCAGCAACACTAAAAAGAGCCAGCAAAAGAACACTGAAATGCATTGGAAGGAAGCAAGTTAGACACCAAGGTGGCCTACGGAAGAGGGATACATATTGTTGCACTTGATTGAAACGGCAGTCAGAAAAGCCTAAGCTGGAGGAGTCCATGTGACGACGACTGGGCTTCTGACGTTGTGAACTCCATCGGTCCATATCAACACACCAAATCGTGGCTCTGGTTGCAGGGCAACCGTAGTGAAGGTCACTTGGTACGACAGCTTCTGATACTTATTGGTGAATTGCAAGGTTCTTGGCTTAACTGTAATTGTTACACCTCTGATTGGTGCAATAGCAATGTGGTATCGGGAAGCAGGACTGCCCACATTGGTAACTGTTCTTTTGACCGTAATAACTGAGGTTGCAGGACGTTCCGGGAATGCGACGGAAATGGCCGGATAATTGAGGTCTCCGGGAGAGTTCCAGCCACGGTTGCAGGATAGGTTTGATGACTTGGCGAAGATTCTGAGCTCAGCAGGCGTCAACTTGATAGAGCAAAGCAAATTGAAGTAGTCTTCGGGGCCTATGTCATAAACTAGGCCGGGATCTAAGGCCTTGGATGGATCTATATGACCTGCACCGTGTTGGAAGGGTGTGGAGGAAGTGTTTGAGGCTGCGTCCTTCATGGGGTTGTGGGTGTTGTCATGAGAATAGGCAGTGGTCATTAGAGCAGATTTAATGGCTGCCGGACTCCATTTCGAGTGGACGGATTTAAGCAACGCAGCTATGCCGCTTACATGGGGGCATGACATGGAGGTGCCGGAGAGGATGTTGTACTTCACTCGCCTGTGGTCCTGGCACAGAGTGGTCGGCCCGGCCTGACCGCTCCAGGCGGCGAGGATGTTGACGCCGGGCGCAACCATGTCCGGTTTGAGTATCTCCGGAGTGACGAAGTTGGGGCCTCTGGACGAGAATGCGGCAACAACAGGAGATGGCCTGATCCCCAACTTGGTTCCCTCAAAAGACAAGGTGGCTGTAGGATGTGGGCTGGTCCGCAAATATCGCTTGATGGCATTTCCAGCGGTTTCGCCGACTGAAGTGGCCGGAAGAAGGTGACAGTCTGCGACCAGTTCCTCCCCGTTCGTTTCAGTGTTGGACAGGATCATTCCTATGCCACCAGCTTCTTTCACCACCTCACCCTTTTCCACCCTCGGATTCATGCCTCTGTCGCAGAGTACAATCTTCCCGGCAACAGCATGCGCATCAAGAGAGCCAGGCAGGCACAGCGCGCTCGGTGTCGGGCTACTGATATTGTCGCCCATGTAGATAACAGGATACTGCTTATCAAAGGAGAGAACGCGCCGACCTCTGTAGAGGGAGACGCCGGAGAATATCCGGCCGTTGCCCAATTTCACAATAGAAGGGAAATCTCTGTCCATAGTGCTGGCGCCTATGGTTGCGATCCATGGGGCGACATTGGTTAGGCTACCCGGTCCTGGTCCGCCGTTGCCGGCCGAGCACGATACGAAGACCCTCTTCTCCATGGCTCCGAAAGCAGCAATAGAGAGGCTGTCCCTATAGTAGGCGGAGACGCTGCCGCCGAGCGAAATGGAGAGCACGTCAACGCCATCCGCAACCGCCCGGTCGATGGCGGAAAGTATATCTGAGCTGAAGCATCCGTTAACCCAACATACCTTGTAAACGGCCACTCTGGCTCCTGGCGCCATGCCTTTGGCAGTTCCGGAGGCGTAGCCGAGCAGGTTGGCGCCTCGCACCGGCACCCCGGCAACGGTGGCAGCGGTATGAGTGCCATGGCCGTCTTGATCCCTTGGCGACTTGAACTCCTCCTTCTCGTTGATGCTTCCCGTTGCAGCCTCATAGCCATTGAAAAATATGCGGGCACCAACGATCTTCTTGTTGCAGTGGCCGACGTTGAAGCCGCGGCCAGTCTCGCAGGCGCCCCTCCAACGAGCTGGCCTTGAGGCCATGCCGCTGTCGTTGAAGCTCGGGCTCTCCGGCCATATTCCAGTGTCGAGCACTCCAATTACGACATCACGGCGAGACTTGACAGAGGCCCAGACGTCCCCGGCACCTCCGTTCCCTCGTTCAAGGCCTAGGAACTCTGGGCTCCTGGTTGTGTGAAGTTGGTAGACCGTCTCCGGGAAGATAGCCAATATACCTTGTTGGTTTTGAAGTTTCTTCGCTTCTCTCTCACTGAGCTTCGCTGCAAAGCCATGGAAAACATTTTCGTAGCTGTAGATAATCCGCTCATGGCCGTACTTGAGATATGGCTCCTCTACTATTGAGCTCAGCGTGGCTGAGTACCAATCAAGATGATTGCTGAAGTCTTCTGGTAATTTAGATTTGTCTGCATGGATGACAAAGGTCTTCCATGGAGTGTTATCAGCGAGAACTGAACTGAAGGCACAGCAGCAAGCAAGGCATAGCCAAAACCACCCGGTTGATGACCTCCCCATCGCCATCAACAGGGAGACAGAGACGGAGGGAGACGAAAGCCTCTTCTGGATCTATTGAAGTAAAGGCAGGGGCACCCGTTGGTTGCTACGTGGCGAAAGTGGTCGGTCTCTCTTGGCGCCCCACCGACTTTGTTCACGGTTACTTTCGGGTTTTAATTCTTGTTTTCTGCGCAGGGTTGGTGGGGGTTGCAGTTAACACGACTGGACCTACTGTGAGGTCGTGCCACCAAGATCTGGTTCATTTCTAACCATGGTTGCAGGAGTCCTGTGTTGGGTTAAGTTTGCCGATCACAGTTTTTGTGAGTCCATTTTGCTTAGGTAACAGGTGTTCCGTTTTTTCTTCATGTTCATATAGCAGCAGAATCGAATTTAGAAGCAGTTCGCTTACTTGACAGGTATCTCACTCTTCATTTAGGTGCCAAAACCATCTTAAATTTAAATCTCGAGGCAAAAGCTTCAGCCTCTTCCGCTTTCTCTCCTCTCAAATTACTCTGGAGAATATGAAAGCTTCCCGAAAGATTACTAGTCCTAGTACTACTTTCACAGACTACTCTCGTCTGCTCTCCGTTGAATCGTTTTAGGGAGGGTGATGCTAAGGAAACGACTGCATTCAATGGCATCGGCAGCTGGACAAGGCTTCAGTAATAACTGATGGGTGGTAGGTGGAACCCTCTTAAAAATTGTGCACGGCATCTCTTTTCTCTCCCTTTTCCCACTCACCATCTCCATTTCCCATCATCTTTTCCACAGCTCAGTCAGGCTTGCTAGATCCCGGACCAATGAAACGGCGCTTGGTGCAGAGGCAAGAGAATACTGAAAAACTGCAAGCGGTCCTTTTACTCAGACGAGTATTCCGACAAAGAAAAAATGAAAACAAAAAGTGAAAGCTGCAAATACGCAGCTGACTGGGGAAAGAGCAAAACCATCTTAAGAAAGGCTGAGAAATTAGTCTCTTTAGATAAGCTGGAGTTGCTTTAAAAAGTGTTCTCTTCATGAACGAATGCATGGAAAGTACGTGGCCATGACTGAAAGTGGTGGGATATCGCTGAAAGGATATCACTTATTTAGGGTGGCAGTGCTAAAGTTGCTTCTGATTAGACCACTATGGGAAAGATAACCAAGTTGCTCACCTTAGTTACCTTTCCCCTTCAACCCTAATTCAATGTCCGGCAGGTCAGACCGTAAGGGAGGAGTTTCCCGGTTGCTTACTGAACAGGAGTAAGCTGCAATTTGGTTTATCAATTTATGCGCAAATATAGGTTAAAAATCAGATCTGTATAATGCTTTTTTTTTCTGACTTACAAATGCAAGAGTCATGTTCAACAATTTATGTCCGGAGGTTCTTCTCGATTACTTGTTTATTAATTAGCATGTTCGGTCTCTTTATTCCACACATTCCACAAAAATCTTACGCAAATTCTTTTGCCTGCCTATGTTAAATGTCAAAATTTTGATATTTTTCACTTGGTCCTTCAATTTTTTGGCCTTCATTCTTTATTTCTTTCAAATTATAACACAAAGCTTATGCAGGTTGTTTTCTAAATTTTATTTTTTGAATGGATTTCAAATATTCTAAATCAATTTATATTATCTTTAATTACTTTTAAAAATAAAAAGTAATTCGACGAAAAGTGGCTTCTCTGTTTTTTCAGAAAAACGAAAAGTTAATCATATAAAGCAATTCAAAGCCAGTTGTAATCGAGAGTAAAATCTCCGGCGACAGTTGGTAGGCCAAACAGCATCGATGTAGAAGGACGCCAATGATGGCGCATCGTCAGGACTGTCCAGAATCACGCCGGTCCGGCATTGCAGTAATGCCGGCGAGGCGCCTCTCCTTCTCAGAGCAGAGGCAAGTTGAATTTGCACTGGAGGGCACATGCTCATTAATGGCGATATCTTTTATGATGAGTGTTTGCAGGAGAAGGTACCGTGTCTTTATATCTTGCATTCATTTGGTGAAAACGTCAGTAGGTTTTATTGACCGTATTCTTGAATCTTTAATCGTATTTGCAAACTTGGGAAAGAAGAAGCTTTGAATAGGTCCATGAAACGATTAAAATCATACTCGCCACCGCCGCTCCCTTTCTCCTTTTTTCCAACGATGATGGGCTTTGCTCCTTTTTTTCAACAATGATGATGAGCTGTCAAATTTTCCCGTTTAAGAAAAATGAGTTCATGAAAGATAGATATCCATATACAAAATCTCATGTTGTTATTGATTTCTTACATCATTCATTCGTAAGATATATAAATATAGTTGCATGTTTAAACAGATCTATATAAAAACAATTTCTTTCTTTTTTATATAAATGAGTTTTAAAAGCAAGGGAATTCAAACCATTCATTTTAAAATCTTATAAGCTTAGAATATTACATATTCAAAAGTATATTTTAACAAATTTATAATATTTTAAATGTGAAAATCACAATCGTAAGTAGAATATAAAAACCATTTGTAACAATATTAATTGAAACCAGAAGTAACCTAATCCAGCAAAACCTTGCTTGAAACATTAACAAACCCACCATTAAGTGTATAGCACATTTAAACATCCAAACCCAACAAAAAACTCAAGACGCCTAAGCAGGCAAGCCTGAAATCATCATAGAGGTGTAAAAAAAAGCGAAAACCCTTAGAAAGTGGTCTACACTTACTTTAACAAAAGCAGAAAAGTATAAAAAACAATAAAAACATAAAAAAAAAAAACAATTTAAAGCCGGTTAAGAGTGAAAAGCTCCGGCAACTTTGGTAGGCCAAACTGCACATGTAACAACAGACACTTCTTCAAAGACTGTGAATCTTAAAGTCTGTTCCTAGACTGTGGATCTTAAAGTCTGTTCCTTTGAGCTTTCAAAGAACATGACATAGCTGGTTGGATTAGCAGTTAAATGAAACTTCCACCATCAATTCAATTAGACACTAATATTTATATGTTATGAAAAGGGGCGCAGTGCCGTAAATGATGTCTATTAGATCTACACCTGTATCAAAACAACCATACAGACCCCTCTTTCCTCTCCGACTCCAAACCATCTACTACCATATTTTTTCCTTATATAGTGGGATTTTTTTGTTGGCATGAAGCATATATTTAAAATCCACGATTTATATTTCAAGCAGCCTGAATTTGAGACCAGTCTGAGATTGGTAAAGAACTTCGAAAATGAATAATGGCTCTGGCTGATGCTCAGGACTACGTCGATCTGACCTGAAATGCACTGGTGAGGTACAGGAACAATGGCCCGCGAGCCAGCTGAAGGGGCGAGGCGGTGGTTGTCCTCATGGGCACGTCAAGATTGTTGGCCGGAATGGACGGCACGTGCTCATTAATGCTGATATTTTAGACATGATCACTATTAGCGGGAGAAGGGACTGTCCCTTACGTCATGCATTCATCTTAATGAGGACATCACTAGTCTTTATTGACAGTATTCACTGAAGCTTTAATTGCCTTTGCAACTTTTGCATATATAAAGCAGGGAACGAAATATTCTTGAGTAGCTCCATGAAAATGATACTCACCACCGCTTTGTACTTTTCTTCTCTTTTCCTCTCCCGGAAAAGAAGCCAATCTTTTCTTTATTGAGAAACAGTTAAATGGAAGAATATATAGGTTGTGTTTGGATGGCACATTCAAAAAAATTTGGATTTCTGGAAGCTTTTTTTTTAAAAAAAAACTGATCTTTTAATCTGTTTTAGAATAACCAATTTGTTTGTTTGAGTAATAGGACAATTTTTTTTTTTTTTTTTTTTTTTTTGGAAATAACCTGAGGGGCGACAGGTTATTCACATTCATCCAAACACATTTGAAATGGCATTTTGGAATGAAAACCATTTTTTACCTCCAAAAATTTGTTTTGCGGTATCATATATAAATGTACTCAACCTATCTCATTTTCTCATTGGTTTATTCTACCATTCATCTTGTGATTGATCAATTCTTCTGACGTGTTAGAGTGGCTATTGGAATCAGTTCCAGAAAAGGAGATATGCTGGCTTTGGAAGCTGTGTTGCTCACTCTAGTTCTAGGACAGCAATTTTGCACCTCATTGGTGATATCCTCTTGTTCATCCCCTACTTTCAGGGGTGAGCTCGTGTGCACTTGAACACATTAACACCAGATGCAAGTCTTTTGGAACACTCTACCCATGACGTTCTCTTCTATAACAGAGGCTTTTCTTGTTACCACTGACATGTTGCTGTTATGCATGCTTTTGATTCATATAGACAATATCATCGGAAGAAACCGCTTCACGTTTCATTGGTCTAACCTGGAGAGATTAGAGACAACTGCATGTGCTCGTATGTGCACCTTACAATGCATTCATATACCTCATCTTTCTGCAATCCCAAAGCTATAAATAACTTGATTAAAAGTACACAAGAACGATCCAACTCCAATGCCTTAAAAGAGGACGGAACCTCACGGCCTTTTGGTCAAAGCACGCTATGGAACTAACTTTCGAGGACACACTTGACACTTCAGCACTTCGGTTCAGGTTTTTTTGCTCTACGGGTCGGCTAGACATGAGATGGAAAGCCAAATGAAGATTTGAAAACCAAAGCTGTTGCCGTAAGATCAGATTTGAAAAAGCTAAAATTAGGTGTCACAACGGACTGGAACAATGAAAGAGAGAACATCCAGTTTTGGCTTGAAAATTTCTCCCTTTCTCTTGCCTTGCCATCTTATTACAGTGATTCCTGTTTTATTAAAAAGAAAAGAGTAAAAAGGAGAAAGAACATAAAGCACCACCGTAGTGTGATGATGAAGACGACAATTGCAGAACAAAAATCACCAAAGTCCTAGTTTTCCATCAAATCCTGTTATATTCTTCCGCCATTTCTCTATAGGTCAAATCTCAGAAACTAAAGAGGTTGGAACTTTCATATACCTATATGCTCACTCTAGCCTGTTGATGTTTGATTCTCCTCATTGACATGTTTTCCCCTCCCAACCACGATAAGTCAAATCCACCGCCACGGAACCTAAATACAGATATCATGCATAGAGAGGGAGAGAGCAAAATCCAAGCACAAAGAAGATTGCTGAACGTGAAAAAACACGACCACAAAATGAACATGGTAATCTCCGTGTAAGCAGATGTGTTTCTGTCATTTTGACGAAACATCATACTTGAGCTGTCTTCAGCCTATAGAAAGACTTGTTCCAGGCTACCCACTGAGCTAAAGCTTGTTTCAGACTTCAATATCCATAATTCAATCAAAAACCAAGTTCTTATTTCGATCTGTTTGAGGCCCAAAGCTCAACCAGATAAATGATTTGCCAACTAAGCATCACCAACATAAATGTGGACATGAGCAGACCATGTAAAATTGAGAACATTCACTGCCCAGTTGCAAAAATGAACTTCACAAGGAAAATTGAGGGAATATGCAGCATAAGGGCTGCATATTTTGGCATCATATTGTACTTCTCTAATTGCCACAAATGGTGAAAGAATCATTCTCATTTACCATCCATTATAACCGACTAAAACATGAAAATGCAAGGGCATGATTCTGAATGAAAACTAGCTTTCTTCATTCATTATTCAATCTATAGTCCAAGATAGCAAGAGAACAATTGACATCAGGTGAGCAGCATCGACCACACACTTTGGTCCATCTGCCTTATCAATATACACTTGATGATAAGTGCCAAGTAAATGAATACCTAATGGCATTTCACCTTGTTAAGTAGAAGCACCAGGTGACCTGGTCTCCACCTGGTAGGAAACACATGATCTTGAACCACGTGAGAATAATGAGATGGAACCATGTGATTCTGAAATGAAAGCGAAACAAACATGCCCTAGTTGATAAATCAAAGGAACCTTTTCAAGTTCATTACTTTTTTCATTCTATTGTCCAGGAGGTGATCTCATCAATGTTTGCAGGTCAACTGTTCTTACAAACATGAAAAACCATTACTGGTGAAAGTAAAGAAGAAATTATCAAAAGTGAACAACCTGTTGCCACCAATCTGTCAGACAGGCATGAGCAGACTGGTGAAGGACGAAAAGTCAGCCAAACCAATCCAGGTTTGACAAAAACCATCTTTCTATCAGCAGTTATCTCCTCACTGGTGGTGCAGCACCCCTGCCAAGAGCAGCTGGGGCAGCACGGCCTGCAGCTTGTGCCTGCACAAACTCAGTCATATTAGTCTAGTCACTCCTCACAACCAACCCATTAGGTCTAAAATGGATGTTAAAGAGTAAGGCATCCAAATATCAAATAATAAAGTAGATGAACAATCAATGCAAAGTGCAATTAACTGACAGATCATCTATGTCACATAGATACGGGTACAGGTGCCGGTACGGGCGCGGGTACTGACCATTTTCAAAAAAAACTTGGGTGTGGGGGTACGGCCGTATATATATATATATATATAAACAATAAGAAATACTTAGAAAATATGTATCAAAATAAAGAATATACATCAATATAAACAAATAAATAACATAGAAAATATATATCAACGGCTCTTGCAGAAGTATGTTTAAGAAACCTATGAAAAACTTTAAACATATGGACAACCAAGCAGCCCCCTACTCAAATATGAACATCAATCGAATTTTCACATCCAAAGAATAGAATAAAAAGGTGGAAAAAATTAAATCAAAGTAAAATTAAGCAGTTTGGATCTATAGGTACCCAAGTGTCAAAGTACCCATTTTTGGTACGGGTACAGCGACACGGGTACGTGGACCTTACTGAAGTACCAATGTGACTTAGCAGATAATCAAAATAAAAACTGACAAACTTGTTAATTTTGGACTGAAAGAGAACAAGAACAAAGAGAAAACAGCAAATTTATCAACAAAAGTCACTGCTTATCAATAAGCACTACATTAATGAGAACAATTGATATTAACTAATGTGTCTCACAGACTGTAAAAATGGGGCTCATTGGTTCATCGCTGCACCAGCTAGGCTAATCCCCTTTACTAGTCTAGAGAATGTGACAGCACAAAGTCATACTCTAGAAAGATCCTAAAAAAATCAGAATAATTGATATCAACTGATGTGTCTCACAAACTGTAAAAATGGGGTTCATTGGTTCACCGCTGCACCAGCTAAGCTAATCCCCTTTACTAGTCTAGAGAATGCAACAGCACAAAGTCATACTTTAGAAGGATCCTAAAAAGAAAAAAAGAAACAAATTGGAAGTGACAGAAACACCAAGTTTCCAGAAGATATTCCATCAATAAGCTGTAGGGCAACATGAATCAAATACTATTGTGAGCAATAGACACACTGAACGTGCTTATACAACTGCCTTCTGGACACCATCATCTTCATTAATCTTTGGTAGCATTTAACTGCTCCGGCTCTTGCTATACTATAACGAGCTGTGGAGCCTTACAACCACTGACCAACATCAATAGCTGAAATTTCCACAATGGGAAGAGGAGAAAATCCAATCTTATTTCTCAACCAAACTTAATGTTCAATTATTCTATGAGATTATTCTATGAGAGGCACTACCAAACAAATCAAGGAAGGCAGAACTAAAGTCTTCACAATTGAGTCATGTCTCGGAAGACTCTGATGGGGGGTTTATTCATCAGCCTATGTCACTGCAAGTTTCTCAAACAAAATCCTTCAATGCTCCACCCATGAACAGTTGGACTAAGTCTTCACTGCATGATTTCCTCTAATGGACTTGTGCCCAAGAAGTTTGTACATCCCCTAACCACTATTTTCCAACAATTATGCTGATTTCAGCAGATCTGACATCTTAAAACATGAAAGTCCCAGTTTCAAGGACAGAAAAATTTAAAAATTGAAGCTGCAATATGTCCAACCAATGGGCCAAAACAAACTACTATATTGAAAGAGAAGAATTGCTAGGATTTATTCCCCTTCAGAGCCACGTAGCCAAAAACATAGGCAGAAATCAGTAACTTAACTTCAAGTTAAATGTTAACACAGTTGGTCCCATGAGAAATGATATGCTCATCATTAGTCCCGTCAGCAATTATATGCTCATCATTTTCCCTGAATATGTCAGTCCTTACAATAGCAGTCAAACTTACCAAATCCTTTCCATGGATTCACCTAACATTTTATATACATGGTAGACAAGTAAAAACCTTGGATAAGGAAGAATGAAACCAATTTCTCAATATCTGTGTGTTTTAGGAACAATGATCACACATTTTTTTTGCCAAAAATGGAGGAAGCAAAAACACGTGCACGTAGACAGAAAACAAGAATCACTTTGAATCTCAAAAAGAAATTGAATATCCTAACCTGGATATGTATTCCAATTATCTTAAACATGCAAAAAAGCATTCAGAATTTTTGAGCCATCAGTAAAGAAAATATAAGACTTGACAAGAACAATACAGATGCTTCAATTCAAGTTCTCGACAAAGGGTATCGGAAATTATCCAACATCATTGTAATGAAAGATGATTTACCCGTGCACGCATTGCAACTGCACGGCCACGCCCAACACCCAGGGATGAGCCTTTTCCCTGTACAAATTCAAGTTATAACCGAATCAATGGATAATCACACCAAGTGATGCCTAGCAAGCAGTAATATGCATACCCTGATTCGTGCATCAAGACGCTTGAACATTGGTGCATTCTTTAGCATATCGGGTATGATCATAAACCTGCACAAAATTTCAACATATGAGATCACTGTTACAAAGGAATAGCATCTTAAGTAATTTGAAACCAACCTGACTTTGCTACCACGAATGAAAACATGCTCCAACTGTGACATCCTTCCATCCTACCAAAAGAGAAGATGATGTTCAACAACAGATATATGCAATTTTATGTAAAGGGTACTTGGTTCATTAGATAAAAAATATCTATTTATATGTGTTCACAAACGAAAAGGTGGTTGAGGGCTGATCTGCTCAAATCTGTGAATGGAAATCCTGAACATGAAAGTGTTTGCAGACAGAAATAATACAAATAACAGACATCGGAAATAACTCAACGAGTGCCTATTTCTCCATGGATCTTCAAGCCTCTTTGTCTGTGCCACATTTCAAATAGATATACAAAGGACATTGCGTTCATCCTTCTCTCAGGAATCAGGGTATAACCGGTGGTTCGTCCATGCAGGAAAATGGCCCAGCTCTCATTAAGTTGACGACACCAAGGTACCAGAATAAAATCATTTTAACACCATGAAATTGACCTAGTTCAAACGCCACAAATTTCTCTAACTACAAAGTGAGACGAGAAGTTGGTACGAGGAAACAACTAACAAGTACATTCTTTTTCCAGGTCTCTTTTTCATTCAGACAACCATCTGTGCCGTCTGAATGATCTAGACCCCCTTGTTCATATCCAATTCTGGACCAGTTTCCCATGATAAACCATACTAAGTTCTGCTTCTCCCAAGTCCCACTTATCCCGAACTGCGAAACATTCTCACCTACAAAAGCCCCAACGGAACCTTCTACATTCTTTTCATTTTCCATAACAAGAATCAAAAAGCAACCAACGCATCAACTTAGATGAGGGGCAAAAAAAACATCGCCAGCAATTCGTATATTTCAGAACCACACTAGGAGTCACGCATATAAACTCATCTCAACCTTGCAAAACCATCAGAACACTTACAATCGCCAGAACAGCATAGACTTCCTACCCGATTTTCGTCGGGAACATCTATTTCTCTCAAAAGTGGCAAACCGTCAGTTTTCATATTCTGCCCCACGAAGGGGTGGCCCAACTTATCCCCCACCTGTTACGGAAGTGAGTTCACCCAAAATAACCGAAACAGCAGCAGTTCCACAACTTGACGGGGAGTTAATAAGCATACAAAAAGCTTCTCAACATGCTCCACGGCGGAGAAAGAGAGACCATTATGGATCGACTGGTTAGTGTACGGAGAAAAGTAAAAAAGGAGACAACAGGAGAGCAAAAGCAAGAGAGAAATGAAGAAACCTTCGCAGTGTAGGTGATGTTCTCGAGTTGGCAGTTCCAATTGTCCTCGCATTCGATCATGGACCCTCTGTAGAGCTCGCCGCTCTTGAGCTCCACAGACACCACATGCCCCGCCGCCTCGTGGAGCAGCTTCACCGGGATGCCTAAACTTCTGCTCATCCCTCTCTTCCTGCCTCTCCTTCTTGCCCCCTTTTTTTTCCCTCCGAGGAAAAATGAGAAAGAAAATCAAACCCTCGCTAACCCCCAAGGAAGCAAAGGAGGAGCGATTTAGAGAGGCGACTTTGCGTGCGGGTAGCCCTTGTGTAATTTAAAGGGCAGAAAATCTAGAGCGTTAATTTGTTGAGATGAGGGGTTCTGTTGAGCCGAACGGCATGTCCTTCCCTTCGGCGAGAAAGGACACCCAATAAAACTCTTTCAAAAAAGTTGGATATTGAAAAAAAGAAAATAATAATAGCCCTACATTAAAAACATTAGATTGGTTTGAGATTTAAGAAATGACATTCTGATTTGGATTTGTTTTCGGTTTTAAATAAATCGAATTCATATTTGAATTCGCTGGTAACTTTAAATAAATATTATATATCTTTCGCCGGAATTAAATATGCATACAATATTCATATACTTTGAAAGTCGGTTGCTTCATATCCACAGTCTCTTGAAGTGACTATCACTTGTGCATTTTAAAGTCAATTTCGGATTCCGCTGGGAATTTAAAAGTCATATTTCGACTGACTTGCATTTTGAATTCAAAACTCATATTCATATATAGCATAAGACTTTTATTTGTTTGCATCTAAATGACAATTGAATAAAAAAATGTGAGCATTTGACAGATCAGGCAACTGATTGGAGTGTGATATATTCTCATCTACAAAATCATTTTCCATTATGTTTCCAAGTAATGTTTGAGTGCGATCAACAACATTTTTCAGAAACATGCTTGAAATGTATGGATATCTTGCATAGCCAAGCGGAAAACTAATATAAGGTTTGAAATGTATGCACAACGCATCTACAATTTCTTCTTTGTGTTTTAATTATCGGAAATATTAACGAGTATACCTGCTCAAATATTGATACTCATATCATGATTAGTAAATTGCAATTTTCATCTTGTTATTTAATAATTTTGTTGGTTCATTGACAAATTTTTTGTCATATATATTATATACATATTATTATAATAAATTAATAATAATAATAATAATAATAAAATACTCTTGCCGCACCGCCGCACCAACATTTTTTGAGATATGCCGCACCGGCATCCGCACTCAGGTGATATAGCTGGTAACACATTAAAATACCCAATTTTTATCACTGCAAACTCATGTTTTCGTTCATTTTTCTCTTTAGAGAGAGAGAGAGAGAGAGAGAGAGAGAGCAAACTTGCGGCTTAACTCTTTCTTTAAACGAAGGCCCGCTGTAGTCTTATTGAGAGTAGCACAATTGTCTATATATTCTCCTAAGTAAATTACTTAGTACATCGCATCATACTTTAGTTCCAAAGCATCATAAAAATGACTCCTTAGCCTATGGCGAAGCATCATAAAAATGACCACTCAGCTAGTGGCGAAATCAGAAAATTTTAGCGGATGGGCACTAACAGATCTCTTGCTAAAAGAATGAGTGATTGCAGGGCACTACGGCTGAGATCTGAAGGCCATTAACTGAGGTTTGGTGTGGGCACAACATGCAACTGGACCTAGCTGAACCTAAGTCCAGCTTAATCACAATACAAGCATGAGCGGTGACCTAAGCCCGTCACACAATAACTCTGCGACTGTCCTTAGCATGTGATCTCTCACTATTTAGAGGACGACAAAGAATCATCTTAGAACTTAATTACAGGATTAAAATAGCTTTCTGTAAGTTCCCATAGCAATTTTAGCACCATTTAAAATGGCTAACGTGAGCAACCACAAATCGTTCAAGCATCTCATGTTGGGAAAGTAGGTGTTAAGTTCATCGCCCTTCTATCTACACATGGCGTAGACCTATTTCATTGCGTCAGGCTCCTCGACAATGGAAAACAACTCATTTTCCTATGTTAAATTTAACATCTGGGCCCTCTTAAGTACATAGAACTTTAATTCAAATTTGGTAGAAAGTTTCAAATAAAAACAAATACTGAACTGTAGCGCCGGGAGTTTAGGGCCATTATGAAGCTTTTGTACCAGTATGAAAGTTCCACCTAAATAGGTAAAACTTTAGCAAAGAGAAAAAATTTTGCCGGTTAGCTTCTCAATGCCTAGAACAAAAGTTCCATGAAATCAAACAAATGGGGTAAATGAAAGGTGTTACAACAATTCTGCCATAAAAAGTACCCAGTGCTAAATGCCCAGCAGTTTTAAGCCCAGATACTTAGTTCAATGTATTCAAACGGGTCTAGAGAGTCGTTTCTCTGATAGAATGTGCAGGAATGCTGATGCTTGCAGGCCTAAGAAAGCGAATTATAGGTGAACAAAAGAGACTAGACCTTTTAAGAGAGTGCTGCATATTATCCCCTACTTTTTCCACAACCTCTTTTGCCTTCGTCTTAAAACTGACTTTCTTCTTCAAATTACACAGAATTTAAGCAAAGCAATGGGCAAAAGATTATGGAACAAATAGTTTTCAAGGTACATTTTCTTCAGAAAGACACCACTGCAACCAAACAGCTCCAATCAAACAACTGGTAGGATAAGTTTTTCCTGAAAGGAGCTTCATGTTCGATCATTCATGTCACAATTACTTTCGTTTTGGAATGAAGAAAAAAAAAAGTCATGCTAATGGTTTTTTCATTCCCCAACTGCAAAATTATCAGAGAACTCCTGATTTTAGAACACCTAGGTGCATGTCTCATGGAAGGAAAGTAATATTTCCTTATCTTTGCCATATTCTTACTAGTTAAAATAGAAGCCAGAACGACACGTTCTGGATATTTGGTGCAAGTCATGTGCGCGATCATGCATGAAAAGCGGATCTTTTTCTTCCCCATTTCTTACCGGATCACAGTTTATTCCCGCCAATCAATCGTGAAATAAGAATGAGAACATACCCTACAACTTCTGACCCTTGGAATATGGATCGAAATGAAGACTAATTGAAGAAATCAATGGCAATCTCTTAGCCTCAGCGACATGAATCCTCACAGCGCAGGCTTCGACCACGGAGCCTAGTCTGTGCAGCCTCTTGTAACCAACGGTTGTTCCATTGGCCACCATAGCAGCTCTGTGCCGTGCACCCTCTGTTCCTGCGTCGGTACCGTCGGCAAGCTCCGCATACACTTCATGTCTGACGATTCTCTGTCCTAATGTGATAGGTTCTTGTATCCCCACCACATTGAATTTCACCGGCTTAGAGAATCTCAGTTCAATCCAGGGCTTCTCGTCAGAGTTGGCCGGTGACCAGTATGACTGTAAATCATTGTTCAGAACATTACCGGCTGCAAACCCTCCATTCTTGCCTCCTCTTTGGCTGCTGCCTTTAGCGACTGCACCATTGATCAAGTTGACCGAGAATATGGTTGTTAATGCAGATCTGAACTCCATTAGTCTATCAATGTCCGTCTTTGAAATTAAACCGTCTGAGTTCGGTGGCACATTGAGCAACAGCACACAATTCCTCCCAACTGAAGTATAATAGATCTCAAGAAGCTCATCCAATGGCTTGGGTGTCTCGTTCCTATGCCAGAACCAACCATTTCTGATAGAAACGTCACACTCTGGTGGAATCCAATCTCTACCGTTTTGGTCACCGGTGTTTAAATACCTGCAGTGGAACTCATCATCAGTTCATGATTTGGAGTTTGCAGCAAGTACTGAAAAGAAATTAGCATACCCAATTATACTGCCATCTCCAATTTTGAGAGAAGTTCTATTGATAGGAGACCAGTTAGTAATACCAGCTGTCCCTGTTTCGCCACCAACCCATCTGATATCAGGGCCGGCGTCAGAAAATATGTTGATGAAACCTTGCATTTGGTTGACCATGGAGAACCAGTCATCGAAATAGTAAGTCATGTTCTTGGCGTTGTTGCCTTTTGCTCCGTCGAACCATACCTCCGAGATACGACCATATTGGCTGAAAATTCAGAAGAACAGATTTAGATTTAGAGAAAGTGAGGCTGTCGAAGCTTGGTGAGTTTATTCAATGGCAGTTCCAAACAGAGGAAGGATTCTGGAAGCCTTCCTGCACTTAGACACGCCATTGACGGGTTTAATTAGATTTTGTGCTAATGAAAGCTGTTAATCCCATACCCATTTAGTAATTCCTGAAGCTGACCCATATAATACTCGTTGTATCCCAATTCAAGCCCATAGTTCTTGTCATGGCGATCCCAGGGAGAAAGATAGAGGCCGACATCTAAGCCTCTAGCTTGAGCTGCATCAACAAACTCTCTAACAACATCGCCACAGCCATTCTTCCATGGGCTGCTCTTTACAGAATGATCAGTGTACTTGGAAGGCCACAGGCAGAAACCATCATGGTGTTTAGCAGTAAGGATTACCAGAGAGAACCCGGCGTCTGCGGCTACTTGAGCCCACTGGTTTGCATCAAGAGATGATGGATTGAACAGCTTTGGGCTCTCATGTCCGGTTCCCCACTCGGAATCTGTAAATGTGTTCATTCCAAAATGGAAGAACATGATGAGCTCCCTCTGCTGCCATTTCAGCTGTGCTGCACTTGGCACAGGAAGAAGCGGCAAAGGAGGAAGAGCATAGTTACGCCTGGCTAGCACCAAGTCTAGCAGTACACTAAGGACCAAGACTAACGAAAACCACAATATCGACATGATAAAAACTTGATTCAATAGTTCACAAGAGAAATTCTCATGTTATGTCTCTCTCAACAATAGCTTCACAACAAACAATCCGAACAATTCAGTTCAAATAAATAAAGAGGATCAGGAAGGAGACTAAGAAAAACTAACAGAGAAAGAAGAATCCAATGATGGGAATGGTCGATCAATTCTGAAGAAAAGAATGAAAAGCAGAAAGGCTCACGGGTTAGTATGCACGTTAATCGAATCAATACTGCCTATTTACACAGTTTTTATAGTACACAGGTGACTGAGCTGTCGCCTCAAGATTGGCGTGGCCTGACGTTTTCCTGCCACAGGAATCGAAAGAGAAACTGCCAAAAACCAACACCACTTTTTAGGATGATTTTTTTGGATCTGAAAAGATAATGTTATTGTCGACGTTTCCCCAAGGAGTAACATATACTTTAGAAAATCGTTTTAGAGAGACGAATGAATTCTAGTTTCTTTCCCCTTCACACTTCTTTTCCATAAGATCGCCACAAAGATTGAAAACTCTCTTGGCTCATTGAATTGCTTAATCCAGAATCTGCAAATACCAAAATTAGCTCGGACTTCCTGAAATGTAGTAGCACATATTCAGTACGTTTCTTGTGAAAATGACATCTCAAACAATAGTGATAAATAGACGAATCACGTGATTAATTCAGATATTCTTTTAGATTTGCTTAATCTACGCTAATTTATTTTCATGATCAATTGCCATAAACTTGTTGAAGAATCTGGTATTGAACAACTAATTCCTGCGTGTGCATGCGTAGAAAATGCCAGTGTTCAAATTAATAGCAAAATATTTCCAGTTTCATCATGTTAAAAATAAAACTTCCGGCGTTAATGGAGGTATTGAACATTGATAGTGGAAATTTAGGTGCAACATGTGCCTACCCTTTGCATAGGTGGATTGATCACATGTTTGATCTACTGCGGCTTTTCTCCTGTTTGATGTAAGAATATCACTTTATGAGCGTCTCATACTCCATGCTAATGTTTGAATGCATGTGGTCTCCGATGAGAGGGTATTTGAGACGAGTCTCAGATCCAATTATCAACGGTTCCTTAGATCCCTTGTTTGGGAGATCCGTGAATTATTGCAACAAGGATATGCAACTCATTCATCTTTAGGACATAAATTAACTATAGTAAGAATCTCAATGTCAGACTCACACTTCTCGAGGCGCAAATCTCATAGTTAGTATCCTGCTTCTTAGGCCTACATGCAAATGGTACTGCCAATGGATCTGAACTAAGCACGACCCATTATACCAACTCTCTGTCTCTCTCTCTCTGTCTCTCTCTCTCTCTCTCTCTCTCTCTCTCTCTCTCTCTCTCTCTCTCTCTCTATATATATATATATATATATATATATATATATATATATATATATATATATATATATATATATATATATATATATATATATATATATATACACACACACATATATATATATAGAAAGGTTGTGTGGTCTAGAGAACAATGAAGAGGTGGGTGAATAAAGCTGGGAAAGCAACTGAACTCGAGCACTATGAAAAGTTTTCCCTTGTGGTCGTCCCCTCAACTCACCTACTCTTGGTTGGTTTCAGCTCCAATGGCGCTTGTGGAATTCCATACTGTAAAGGTTGAACGTTAAGTGCTATCCTAGTGGCTCTGTCCCCTCCTCCACCTCGCTCCTTTTTCACATTCGTTCTTGTTCTGTTGGCCTTACTCTCCCATGTCTTCTTTTGCTAGAAACAGCTACTGACATTCATGTGCAACCAAATGATGATATTGGCGTGCCAATAAAAGAAAGAACATTAATGTTCATTCACAAGTTCAATCGGTGCCCCTTTTTTCCCGTATATATGAAACCTAACAAGAATTCTGAGGGCACCCCTCACAAGGCATTGTGAGGCACTGTAAAAGGATTATGTCTTATGGAATGGAAATGACCAAAAGACCTCTGTAGTTAAATGCAAGAGCCCTCCCCCAATAAGGGCAAAACTGGAATGTGAAAAAATTGCACCGCATAAAATTATCCAAATACCAAACCTATCTAAAGATGCGATTGCCTAGGTCAAAATATGCGAGTAGCTTACAGTCTGGCGCACGGTATCTCACGAGCACAAATTTTTAAAAACTTTTAATCCATCAAAGAAGTTTGAGTGATATGTCACTCCATAAAAATAATATTTTGTTTGACTATAATAATATAGGCACTTAAAAAATTTTTGCGAATGTTAAAATAATGCGCGGAATTTTTTCCCTTTTCATTTAATGATAGATCGTAAAATAAGTGACTGCATGTAGAGATTGCGTGTTTGGAACCCATTCCTTGTAATTGGGTTGGCTTTGCCGCAGAAGCTGAGTTATTTTTGGCGTATTGCGTGATTTCTTTTCAACAGAGATGAAGCTTGATTTAGGGGTTTCAAAACACCCGTATAAGAGCCATTTGGTAATAGTAAGGAGGCCTTTGATTGCCCTTAAGGGTTTGATCCCTACGAGTTACTCGTCATTAGGAAAATTATTTTAAGTGCATCAACTATTATATAATCCACAGCGTCAAAAAGTGTTAAAGAAAGAAATGAGAATATAACAGTCTATTCTAAAAAAATGAGCGAGTTCCATCACATTCCTTGTCCGTGATTCATGATGTGGTTTAAAATTAATCAAGTCCTGCTTACTGAACCAACCATTTTAATAGTTTCTCATTTTTCTCAAGAATGACAACATGAAGGGAGGTGATTAATTATAAAAAGATAAAAAGTGAACGCACACATAAAATAACAATGAAAACAGAAAATAAAAACAGTTAATAGAAATTCCCAAACACCACCATCCCTGAGGTCCATGGTCTAAAAAATTGGGTGCACATGACCCCTAAGACAATTGCCTACCACAGGCATTAAATTACCTTTATAATGAAACATTAATGAAAACGCAAGGTCGCATCCCATGTGAAGTCAGAGAAAAAAAGTTGCGCAACCCACAAGCGTTTGAACCCCTTATTGAACCTAGTATTGCAAAAATGAAAAATTGAATCAAAGCCGCTAAGTTGGTCTCCTGGTACCAGCAGATTCAGATGAATCATGAAGAATATATATATATATATATATATATATATATATATATATATATATATATATATATATATATATATATATATATATATATATAGAGAGAGAGAGAGAGAGAGAGAGAGAGAGAGAGAGAGAGAGTATGAAGCTTGACACCCTTGTATCTACTGGTGAATGAAATCCAGTAGCCACTTATGACATTTGAATTGGCTAATTCAGGTTGATTTTTACAGCAATATCGAAACTCATATTTTCAACTTCCTTTTTCAGAAAACCAGAGGTATATTTCATATCAAAAAGGCAAAAAACTCAGCATACCAAACATTTTATTAATTTAGATAAGATTAGTGAAGAGTTCAACAACTATAGCTTTTAGTGTGCAAGATACATAAATTTGAAAAAAAAAAAATTATGCAGCCGCCGGACCTTTTAATCTAAAGACTGCATCTACAAAATTGATTTGTGGACAGAAAAAATCATTCAGGTGTTTCTATTAGTGAGATTTGAAGTTGAACCCATGGTATAGCAAATTATATGCCAAAGAGGGAGGTCGATACACGTACGTAGTGATTATATATGAATGATCTCCTTTTTTTGTTATTTTAATTCAGGTGTCAGTCTCCTAAACTCCAAAATTATGAATAATTAGAGAATAAGCCATCTCGCAATTGACTCAGAATTTTTATCTAAACTTCATATTTTATGTCTTCTGTCCTTTTCAGGCCTTTTCATTTGTATCGTGCCAACTTTTCTTATTACTACAGTAATAAAATGTCTACATAAAACTTAATCATGCTGGAGGCTGGAGATAGCATGCATAGCTACAAATGAAAGGACCACCGCATAGGTGTCATTCGTACAAGAGCCTGCAAACACACGCACATGCACATGTATATGTATATATGCATGCACAGACAAAGGAATAAATAAAACTATATTGCAGAGAGATCAGGTGCATTTTTAGGAGGAGGTAGAAGTCCCTCCCTCTTAGCCATTTCATACAAAGCAATGGACGCTAGCACTTTTGCATCAGCGGTCAGACGCCAGAGCTTTTTGTATGGAACAACCGTCACCTTGATCAGTTCACCACGCTCACGCAGACCCGTTTCTTGGCCTTGCAGTGCTTCAATAACTTCCTTCTTCACATGGCCTCTGTATAGAAAGAGGATGAGTTCCTCATCACAACCACCCTGTGAAACAAACGAAGAGAATTGCATAAATGAACTCAAAGAATTAGACATTCAAGCAGGAAAATGTACGACTGGCCTGATAGTGGTTATCTCTTATAAAACTCACGTAGATTTTCTAACATGATTTTCTCCCAAGAAAGTAAATTATTTTTCACCCAAGCTATGAAACTGTCTCATCTGTGAAAGATGGAATATTTTCTAATATAGAACTAAGGTATTTTATACGTCTCCAGATGTGTTCAAAGAGATGAGAGGCAAACAACACATGCACACATACCAATGTTACCTTTAAACATCTTTGAATGAAGCTGATGAAAAAAGATTTATCAACCAAATTTAAATAAACCAAAATTGATGAACAAAAAATCTACATACCGGTGAAGGAAACATTCTGCATCCTGTTGATGGGTCCAGAAGGGCAGTGAGATTAACCAACTCATCCAGATTCAAATGTATACCAGTTTCCTCTTCAACCTACCAAATAGTAAACCACCTTGACAACCATATATACACAATAAGAGGACTGTTTTATGTAGCAAGTTATCAACAAGTTTCCAAGCACACATGCTACAGGTTAAAGAAAAGAGGGACGAATGACGATTTTGCTAAGACCAAATAACATTCCAAAAAGAATATTAAATGATTAACATCCACTAATTTCTGTTCCTGCTTAGCGAGTGACTAAGAAATCTTTGTTAAATCCACATGACACAGATGTACAACATGGGCATAATCCTTTTGAAGATCAGAAAATCTAGTTAAACTTCAAGTTAATGCTCACCAACAGCGATAGTTTGTCTAATAATGCAAAATCCACTTTCCAAAAGAATGAGAAATCACCTCACGAACTGCTGCACCAATAACATCACCTTTATCATCATCTAACATCCCAGCTGGCAATTCTAAGATGAATCTCCCAACAGGAACTCTAGCCTTCAAAAACAAGTAACAAAAAAAAAAGAGAGAGAGAAACAATCACTAGATTCCCATAAACAATGCAAACCTCATGTGGTCAAGCTATGTGACACAGGTACGTGGGATTGCCCCACATACCTGCTCCGGTATGCTGGTACGCGGAACCGGGTACTGTGAGAGTGTTGGGTACAGGTTGGATTGGGTCTGGGTAAAACCAATCCAAACTATAAAAAAAACCATCGTTTTTATGTTACGAAGGTCGAGCTCTGCAGCTCAACCCTGACCGGAATTGTTACACACTAGAGCGATGATGCCCAGCGACCGACGGCCACGTCCACGGTGGAAACTGGCAGCAACCAAGTAAGTGCTTTTTTTTTTTTTTTTGCTTTTCACTATTACAACTTAGGGTTCCATTTTCTTGATTTGGGGCTTTCCGCTTTTTTGATTTGAGGATGTTTTGTGTGAAGATTGAAGGTAAACCTACAGATTTATATACTTCTTTGTGCTTCGTTTGATTTTATGTGTTTGTCTATTGCTGCCACTTTTGTTTGGTTGCATTTTCTTTCTATCGGCTATTCTGCTGCCACTTTTGATTAAAAGTTTGATGAATCTATCAGCTATTTCTTTCAATTTTCTTCATCAACGAAAAAAAAAAAGTGATGCTGCCCATCAGCCAAGCTAATGCACAAGCTTAAATGAAGAGTGATCGCCTGATCGTGATTGGTTTTCTCACTTTTCTGTACCAACTGATTGCTTATTGTTTTATTCTTTGAATTTTTTGTTCATTATATATTTTTGTTTTGCATTTTTTATTGTTTTGTTTGTAAATTTTTTTATGGGATTACACTTGTGAACTATTAATGTTTTTTTTCCATTGTATCATCTTAGAGAATTTAAAAATTTGACATACCCGTGTACCCGTGTATACCCGAACCTGTATCACCGTACCCGCACCCATGTGACATGGTGGTCAAGCAGCCAAAAAAAGAAAAACTGGTACAAAAGTCTCAAAATCAAACAGAAAACTTTACCTGCTCAGTTAAAACAACAAATAGCTCGCCCTCAGACTCCAAAAGGATCAATGCTGCCACAGCTTGTCCTCGTCCAAAAACAATACCAGGAATCTAAACATAATTGTGCATACGTGACTTTTCATTTCCAAAGTACTTTATCATAACCTTATTGGAAATAAAATTGAAATAGTGTTTATCAATACCAGTAAATAATATTTTCATTGATTAAAATGAGCTGATTGCCATTTCTGAAGTTAAGCAACTTAAAATTGACATGTAACCCTTCCAACTCAGTGAAAGAAAAAGAAGATTTGTTACCATCTTTCCTGTCTTCTTATCTATAATTTCAGCTTTGAACTTCAGAAAACCAACACTTCTGCCAAACATGTCTACTCCCTGAGAGCCAGGTAAGGAATGGATAAGTAAAACAACCATCACAGAATTATCATATAACAAACACCATGTTCAATACTAACAATTTCAGGTACACAATACATTCAAGCAAAAAATTATTAGATAAAAAGATAGTATGAAATTAGACCTTTTATCATTTTATATCTAGGCACAATGAGTTCCCTTATCCTATCAGCCATTAGAAAGACTTCAGAGCAACTACATGAATTGCAGAAACAAACTCTCAGATTCAGCACAAGTTTGTGCTTCTTGACATGAGCGTAAACTGCAAATAAAATCCATTTTCCACATGTAGAATTGCAAGGGAGTCATGAGTGGCTGCTTCCAATTCTCGTAACAGTAAACAAACTATACAAGTCTTGTAGGCAATAACCGTTAATGCACCTGAGGAATTGGGAAATATTCTTAGGGTAATTTGCTGGAGTTGAGTTGTATAGCTTCTCATTTGTTATGGCTTGGACCTTTTATGGCCGATATCGGTGCACAGAGTCACTCCTTTCTTCTATACTATGTGACACAGGTATGTCTAATTTGCCCAGGTACCCGTGTTGGTACGTGGGTATGGTGACACAAGTACAAGTACGTGGGTACAGCTGCATTTTAAAACATTTAAAATTATATTTTCAAACTTAATTTTTTTCTCTAATTTTGAGTTTTCCCTTCTTTTATATTTCCCTTCCACTAAGATTCTATATTTTCCTCCCATTTTTCTTTAATTTTGAAAATTTTTGTGGATTATAAGACTATTAATGCTTTTTTTTTCATTTTATCATTTTTGAGAACATAAAATTTGCCGTACCTGCGTATCCACAATTTTCAAAATTGTCATATCTGAACCCATACCGCTGTACCCACACCCGTACCATACCCGCACCTGTCACGACCCAATTTTTGACACCAAAAATTTCTTCTTCTCATTAATATAAATAATTGCGGAAGCACATTGAGTCATGACCAAAACATAAACAAATGCAGTGTATTGAAGTAAAACATTTGGACCCAAACAACTAGACTAGCCACAAATCCCAAACACGACGCAGTGTCTAGAATGCCAATGCCCGTCCATCACAAGGTTGAGGTCGTCACTCCAAGAGCCAAAATATATCAAGGACTACCTGTGAAGATAGAAAGAAGGGTCAGAATTCCTCTGAGTATGAGAAAATTCCAGCCATGAATGGAACATGGCCCATCAAAATAATATTTGATTTTATAAAACAAATATCTTCAAATCTTAACACATATTAGAGTTAAGACTCATTAACAGAAACAGAACGAGGTGTGCACAACCTCCAAAAATTACGTAGGCTTCCAACCGTGGTTCTTTGACAATGTCATGATCATCGTGTCGAGCAACAGAAATCCCCGTGGGCACTCACGGGCAGAACAGAAAATCTCTTCACCAGGCGATCCAACGGATCGAGGGTACCTGAAGTGAAGCCTCATGAGATATCCCAGATCGCCGCTGCAGCAACATGGTCTCTCTAGGAACCCGGGGTGAGAGACCAGGAGTCTCGCTCCCAAACGAAAACAGAACAGAATCCCGGGCCCTGTGCCGCCCAATACCCTGTGGGCCCTCAACGAGCGTTCAATCCTTTTTTATATGATGTTGTCAAAATTTCAAAGCGGGTCCAAGTAATTAAAAAATATTCAGAAAAGCTGTTATAATAATTAAACGTTCATGCCGCCTCACTTTTGCTAAAAACCTCTTCAGAAAGAGGTTTGCGAAAGTTGATTGCAGCTAAAGCCGGAGATTTCAAGCAAAATTACATAGTAGTGCCCTCCGAATTCTTGAATATTTGTAAAAGGGGGTTTTCGTATATTTGTTTGCAATTTCAGAAGAAAAATGAATTGTTATGTATTATTGCTCTTTGATGCCTTTTGCTTTAATTAAATTTCAGAAAAAGGGGTGTTGAACCCTCTTGTTTTTAAATAGTGATTATTGTGCTTATTATTCGACTTTATTATTGTTGCCATTAAATCAAGTTATGAAATGGCTTATTTCTGTTGTCTGGGAAACCGAGCCTGAGGGCGGTTTCTATGAGAGGTACTAGACGATGTCTAGTGAAGAGAAACCCTCACTTTTGAAATTCGAAGGCGAAACGTGGACTTTGTGCGATGTGGTATGCGAGTGCGAGCACGCTCGTTTTCCCTCATTTCACGCGTCATTTTCTCTCTCCTCACGAGCACACCTCCATCCTCGCGCGAGAGCTCCTTTTTCTTCTCGTGAAGCGACCGACGGTGGCTTCCACTGCTCTTTCAGCCACCCAAAACCAGTCCGAGTGGGAGAGAAAGCGCCATCTTCCCCTCCAGCCTTCCTTGACGTGAAGCAGAGAACGGGAAGGGGATTTCGACAGATCTCCNCACCAACGACTATAAGGCTACATGCTTCATTCAAAACTGAAAATCCCCATACCTGTTAATCGAGGTTGATTTCCAGTACCAACTCCTTTCCTTGATCTCTTCTTCACTTTCTCCTTCTTTCTCTCAGACTCTCTGTCGTCGAGCTTTCTCTTCTATGAACGCAGTAAAGAAACCATTATCTTCAGAAACATAGGGTTAAATAAACCCTTCCCAAGCCTCCCCATTACCCCACGAGTACGTATTCCCCTCTTGCGGTTGTAACCTCCCATTATGGGACGTGGACGGTTACAGAAGATAAGGGAAAACCAAATAAATAATAATACTCATAATAATAAAGAATTTTAAATCGTGGGTCTTACATCCTTCCCCCCTAAAAAGAAATTTCGTCCTCGAAATTTGGGCGTACCTTAAAGAAACAAATGGGGATAACTCTTTCTCATGTCCTCTTCTGGCTCCCACGTACATTCTTTGATGCCATGATGTTGCCATTCCACTCGAACTAGGGGAATAGTCTTCTTCCGTAGCACATGCTCCTTTCGGTCTATAATTCGAAGCGGCTTTTCTTCTGTTGTCATGTCCTCTTGCAACTCAACTTTTTCGTAGTCTATCACATGCGAAGGATCAGGTATATACCTCCTTAACATTGACACGTAAAATACTGGATGAACATGACTGTATTGTGGTGGAAGTGCAACTCGATATGCAACCTCTCCAACTTTTTCCAAAATCTCAAATGGACCAATGTACCTTGGGCTTAGTTTTCCTTTCTTTCCGATTCGGAAAACACTTTTAGTGGGTGATATCTTCACAAATACATGATCTCCTGCTTCAAAAACCAACTCTCTTCGTCGTTGGTCTGCATAACTCTTCTGTCGACTTTGAGCTGCCAAAAGTTTCTTTCTAATCATGCTGACCTGATCAGTGTAATGTTGTATTACCAAGGGATCTTCAATCTTGTTGTCTCCTATCTCAGTCCAACATGATGGTGATCTGCAAGGTCGGCCATAGAGAGCTTCAAATGGCGCCATTCCAATACTCGAGTGATAGCTATTATTGTAAGCAAATTCGGCCAATTTTACATGTTTATCCCATTCACCCTTCCATTCTAAAACACATGCTCTTAACATATCCTCTAGAGTCTGTATGGTTCGTTCAGACTGCCCATCTGTTTGCGGATGAAATGCCGTACTCAGTTTCAGTTTCGTTCCCAAAGCTTCTTGTAATCTTCCCCAAAACTTAGATGTAAATCTTGGATCTCTATCAGAAATGATTGACTTAGGGATTCCGTGAAGTCTCACAATTTCATCGACATACAAATCAGCCAAACTTTCGAGTGATTGCGAAATCTTGATGGGAAGGAAATGTGCAGATTTAGTTAGGCGATCCACAACTACCCAAATAGCATCGTGTTGTCGTCGAGTACGTGGTAATCCTACTACAAAATCCATGGTGATATCTTCCCATTTCCATTGAGGAATTTCTATTTGTTGCATCAAGCCACCTGGTTTCTGATGTTCTACCTTAACCTGTTGACACACCAAGCATCGTGAGACGAACTCTGCAATCTCTTTCTTCATTCCTGGCCACCAAAAATTTATTCTTAAATTTTGATACATCTTGGTGCTTCCCGGATGTATGGTGTACCTGGTTTTGTGTGCCTCTTCTAGTAGCTTGTTTTTCACCTCTACATCATTTGGAACCCACAATCTACCGTTGAACCATATAGATCCATCATCATCTTTGGAATAAGGAGTTTCCTCTATATGACACTCGTGTATCAACTTTTCATAATCATGACTTTGTTTTTGTTTCTCAATAATTTCCTCAAGAAACTTATCTCGAATTATTCCGGCACACTTCACCTTTCCATTATCATCTTGTAATGGATGCCATTGCTCAAAGTCTTCTACCAAATTCCATGTATGCATTAACAGTCCAGCAGCTTTAGCAGGCGCCTTTCTGCTGAGTGCATCAGCTACCACGTTGGCCTTTCCAGGATGATACTTTATTTCAAAGTCATAGTCTTTAAGATATTCCAGCCATCTCCTCTGTCTTAGGTTCAATTCCTTCTGTGAGAATAAATATTTGAGAGATTTGTGGTCAGAAAATACTTCAAATTCCACGCCATAAAGATAATGCCTCCATATCTTTAACGCAAATACCACTGCTCCTAATTCCAAGTCATGTGTTGGATAATTCTTCTCGTATTGTTTCAGTTGCCTAGAAGCATATGCTATAACGTTGTCGTTTTGCATAAGCACCGCTCCATAACCTGTTCCCGAAGCATCTGTATATACCACAAATCCTTTCCTCCCATTTGGCAGTGTTAGAATTGGGGCACTAGTCAAACTGTCTTTCAACATCTGAAAACTCTTCTGACAGTCCTCTGTCCATGTAAATTTCACTCCCTTCCGTAGCAGTCTAGTCATTGGGGTTGCAATTTTCGAGAAATCCTTAATGAACTTCCTGTAGTAACCTGCCAAACCAAGAAAACTTCTTATTTCTGTTATATTAGTTGGTGCATTCCACTGTTGTACAGCTTCTACCTTGGCTGGATCAACTGCCACTCCCTCCTTAGAGATTATATGTCCCAAGAAATTTACTTTATCTAACCAAAACTCACACTTGGAATACTTGGCATACAGTTGATTTTGCCTCAATATTTTCATTACTATCTCGAGATGTACTGCATGCATTGCTTCGNTTGATGGTATCCCGACCTCAAGTCTATCTTAGAAAACACCTTTGCTCCCTTTAATTGATCAAACAAATCTTCGATTCTAGGCAATGGATATTTGTTTTTTATCGTAACCTGATTCAGCATTCGATAGTCAATACATAACCGCATTGACCCATCTTTCTTCTTCACGAACAAGACTGGTGCTCCCCAAGGTGACACACTTCGACGGATAAATCCCTTGCTGGCTAAATCCTGGATCTGTTTCTTTAATTCTTCCAGTTCTGCTGGTGCCATTCTATATGGAGCCTTAGAAATAGGTGCAGTTCCTGGTATCAATTCGATGCCAAACTCCACTTCTCGTACAGGAGGCAATCCAGGTAAATCCTCAGGAAACACGTCTGCGTAGTCCTTCACCGTACGTACCTCACTGATGGGTTTTAATTTCTGCTCGATTGCATCCATGCTAACCAAATATGCAGTGCACCCGTTTTCAATGTATTTCCTTGCCTTAACTGTTGACACAACCAACTTCCTTTGATCTTGAGGCGCTTTTACCCCAAATTCAATCTTTCGACCATTCTCCAACTGAATTCTCAGCTTCTTCTTTCTGCAATCTAACGTTGCATAGTGATGGTATAACCAATCCATTCCTAGGATTACGTCATACCCCATCATATTTATTACCACCAACTGTGCTGGTAATAAATGTCCATGTATCTCTATTTTCACATCTTCAAAATACGTTTCGCATGTATCTTTGTTTCCCATAGGCGTAGCAACTAACAATTGATAAGGCATATTCTTTCTTTCTAACTTCAAAAGTTCAGCAAAACTATTGGAAACAAAAGAATGCGATGCACCAGAGTCAAACAAAACATGAGCCCAACGAGATTGTACAAGAAGGGTACCTTCAATCACGTCATTAGGCTTCAAATCTTCAACTGTGGTTGCGTAAACTCTCCCAGGCACTTTTCTTTCTGTTGGCTGACTGGCTGCACCCCGCTTCTGCTCTGCCTCTTTTTTCTTCGGGCACTCGCGAATAAAATGACCTTGTGCTCCACAGTAAAGACATGCTCCGGTATCCCTGTAACATGGTTTTCCAGGGTGCTGGCGATGACATTTAGGGCATTCGTCATTCTGGCTGGACGTTGACGGCCTCTGTCTCTTGAATCTGTCCCCTTGATTCACCCTGTCGCTGCGCCTTCTCTTGAACATGTCTGGCTTCAACTTGGTTCGCAGAAGTTCACTATTTCTATCTGTCCCACGCGTTCTGCTCAAGTCCTCATCAAAACGTTTGGCCATGTCGACGGCGTCGTCTAGATCTCTTGGACGACTACCCATTACTTCTCTCCGCAACCCATCCCTAAGTCCTCTGACGAACTTATTTGCTCTGTTTGCATCAGTAGTGTACACATGGGGACAATATTTTTCCAGGTGTCTGAATTTAACAACATATTCATGCAGACTCATGCTCCTTTGTTGAAGATCCAAGAATTCCTGCATGTGTTTCTCTTGTTCGAAAGTTGGGATGTAAGCATGTGTGAAGGCTTCCTTGAATTCTCCCCAAGTCGCCTCGTGATTTGCAAACTTCATCTCCCGTTGCGTCAGCCACCATTCCTTCGCATCACCTTTTAGCATAAAGGTTCCATACAGAACCTTCTTGTTGTCGGACACTTCCAGGGTGGCAAAGATTTCCTCAGTCTCTATTAACCATTGTTCAGCATCGTCAGCAGTGCCCTTTCCATGAAACTTCGGAGGATGTAAGTTCATAAACTGTTGGTGCGTTGCTCCCCTTGCCTCACCATTTGCTGTTCGGTTTGTATCAGTACTAGTTCCTCCTGAGTGAGCATTTTGCGCCTGGCCATGCATCAATCCCGTAATAATCTGCAAAGTATTCATAATGAACGTTTGCTGTTGTTGCATATTTTCAATAGGTGTCCCAGCTTCAGTAGAACGAGTCTCCACATTTCGACTCCTGGTGCTGCGAGGACCTCTGCCTCTACCTCTAGCACTAACGCTTCCTCCTCTAATGCGTGCCATTGAACTACACCGCACAGAGGAAAACGAAATATAACAGGTGTATGCATAAGTAAAGCAATTCGTCAAGACTACTATAAAACTCTAAACTCAACATTTACAACGAATCAAAAACACCCTTCTTCAACTTGCTCGGATGACACTTCCTCTGCTTGTGATCGACATTGGCATTGGACATTGACTCTAGACACTGTGCTCTGATACCAAAGTTGTCACGACCCAATTTTTGACACCAAAAATTTCTTCTTCTCATTAATATAAATAATTGCGGAAGCACATTGAGTCATGACCAAAACATAAACAAATGCAGTGTATTGAAGTAAAACATTTGGACCCAAACAACTAGACTAGCCACAAATCCCAAAAACGACGCAGTGTCTAGAATGTCAATGCCCGTCCATCACAAGGTTGAGGTCGTCACTCCAAGAGCCAAAATATATCAAGGACTACCTGTGAAGATAGAAAGAAGGGTCAGAATTCCTCTGAGTATGAGAAAATTCCAGCCATGAATGGAACATGGCCCATCAAAATAATATTTGATTTTATAAAACAAATATCTTCAAATCTTAACACATATTAGAGTTAAGACTCATTAACAGAAACAGAACGAGGTGTGCACAACCTCCAAAAATTTCGTAGGCTTCCAACCGTGGTTCTTTGACAATGTCATGGTCATCGTGTCGAGCAACAAAAATCCCCGTGGGCACTCACGGGCAGAACAGAAAATCTCTTCACCAGGCGATCCAACGGATCGAGGGTACCTGAAGTGAAGCCTCCTGAGATATCCCAGATCGCCGCTGCAGCAGCATGGTCTCTCTAGGAACCTGGGGTGAGAGACCAGGAGTCTCGCTCCCAAAAAGAAACAGAACAGAATCCCGGGCCCTGTGCCGCCCAATACCCTGTGGGCCCTCCAGTACAGTCAGAGGAGTGTGCGACAACAGTGAGCTCAAACGCACCACTACCTCCCGGAACGAAACCTAACACTGGGCAAAAACAGAAAGCTCGCACTCGCATACCACATCGCACAAAGTCCATGTTTCGCCTTCGAATTTCAAAAGTGAGGGTTTCTCTTCACTAGACGTCGTCTAGTACCTCTCACAGAAACCGCCCTCAGGCTCGGTTTCCCAGACAACAGAAATAAGCCATTTCATAACTTGATTTAATGGCAACAATAATAAAGTCGAATAATAAGCACAATAATCACTATTTAAAAACAAGAGGGTTCAACACCCCTTTTTCTGAAATTTAATTAAAGCAAAAGGCATCAAAGAGCAATAATACATAACAATTCATTTTTCTTCTGAAATTGCAAACAAATATATGAAAACCCCCTTTTACAAATATTCAAGAATTCGGAGGGCACTACTATGTAATTTTGCTTGAAATCTCCGGCTTTAGCTGCAATCAACTTTTGCAAACCTCTTTCTGAAGAGGTTTTTAGCAAAAGTGAGGCGGCATGAACGTTTAATTATTATAACAGCTTTTCTGAATATTTTTTAATTACTTGGACCAGCTTTGAAATTTTGACAACATCATATAAAAAAGGATTGAACGCTCGTTTTCCCTCATTTCACGTGTCATTTTCTCTCTCCTCACGAGCACACCTCCATCCTCGCGCGAGAGCTCCTTTTTCTTCTCGTGAAGCGACCGACGGTGGCTTCCACTGCTCTTTCAGCCACCCAAAACCAGTCCGAGTGGGAGAGAAAGCGCCATCTTCCCCTCCAGCCTTCCTTGACGTGAAGCAGAGAACGGGAAGGGGATTTCGACAGATCTCCGCTCTTCCAGTTGACAGAGAGAAAGAAGGGCCATCGGCCTTTCCTCTGTCCAACGGCAATAGCATCAGGGAGCAGAAAAGATGGGCAGAACTCCTCGGCTCGCCCTCAGTTTCTGCCAATGGGGAGAAGTTTCAGGTAGGTTCCACCGGAAGCAACGGTGGACTGGTTGAGGGCAACCGGTCTCTCACGGTATTCCCTTCTCTCGCGGTCCTCTGGTAATAGCAAGAATGCAGAAGAAATACGAGAACATCCCTCCTATCGACGTCCATGGCAGAGGAAAGGAAGTTTGCAGGTTTCATTGTTCATGGAGGTAGACGACCATACAGGGGTTTTCGACTAACATTGGAGATTTGGGAATGGGCCAAATCTCACGGGTGTAAATCATATCCCCTTATCCTTGATTTAGCAACTCTGTCATCACCATTTATACATGCATGACTATGTTTATTCCTCTATTTCTCTTCTATAGTTGGTTCGAACCCTCTACCAGAGCCCCCGAATCAGAGAGACATGTTCTGTGTTAGGGTCAAATGGGGTTTTGGTTTCTCACGGATGCAAGAACCTACACACATCCTACATCCTATCTAAACCCGAAGGTTTCAAAGCTCAGTTAAAATCACCATGCCTCCCACCACCAATCTGTATCTAGCATGCTTCAACAGGGGAAACTACGAGCACAATATTTCAATTTCAGAAATCAATAACGCACACATAGATTCACATTTAGGCATATGCATATACAGTTTCACTTATAAACATATCTACCCACTGAAAATCCACCAACGACTATAAGGCTACATGCTTCATTCAAAACTGAAAATCCCCATACCTGTTAATCGAGGTTGATTTCCAGTACCAACTCCTTTCCTTGATCTCTTCTTCACTTTCTCCTTCTTTCTCTCAGACTCTCTGTCGTCGAGCTTTCTCTTCTATGAACGCAGTAAAGAAACCATTATCTTCAGAAACATAGGGTTAACTAAACCCTTCCCAAGCCTCCCCATTACCCCACGAGTACGTATTCCCCTCTTGCGGTTGTAACCTCCCATTATGGGACGTGGACGGTTACAGAAGATAAGGGAAAACCAAATAAATAATAATACTCATAATAATAAAGAATTTTAAATCGTGGGTCTTACAGCACCCATGTGACATAACTTCTATATTTAAAGGATGACAAATCAGTCCGTGAAGTGCACATGGATACAACAATTGTCATGCAATGTTATGGGCGTTGGGACAGTCCTTTCACATTTGAGTTAAGAACATGGCTCATTCCTGGTAATAAATGAATTTCCTAAGCCTAATGCCTACAAAAACACTTTTCTGGGTTCGATGATATGCATTGAGAGTCTGAGACAAATATCATTCATTTGAAGCAATGAAAGATATCGAGATCCTTGAACTGTGGGAAATAAACTTAATCAAAACAAAACAAATTACTAGTTCCAGTTTCTGTTGTGCTCACATTCAGCAAAAGAGCAGATCAAGACAACCTGTCGTTACTCCTGGTCAAGACCAATTAAACCATATATTATTCTTCTCCTCTCAGGAGACATTGCTAAATGACCGTATTTTAAATTATAGTTCTCTTGCACACCAGCGACTACTCACTTTCTTATAATGTAAAAGGAACACACATATACATACACACACACACACACAGATTTTGACGGCGTGTCCTGATTCCAAGACATTGTTCTTCATCACGTACTCAATCATGCAGACAAATACAAATTCTGTAAATGATAGACTTATGATTACTCATGTCTACGAAAGTCTTCATCTCATTATTCACATAATTTCACTATCTTGTGATGTAGAACTTTACAGCACCAGACAAGAGCCAGATTTCCAAAGGAACAAGGCAAACGATAAGATTAGCCCAATGACTTTTAAGGAACCTACATAGTTTTCACATTAGCAAAGGTCAGAAGCAAAGAGTTTCATGTATAATCTGTCATGCACAAGCAAATGAATCAGATCGCTGCTTTAACAATATAATCAGAGTGGGGAAATCTATTCAATAGTTGGTTTAGGAGATAGATTTGCTGAACCCGAAAAAGAAGTCACCGCACTACTATAGTCCTGTTAATTAATCGCATCCAATGTTACACAAGCACCATGATTTGCACCGGCACCAACACCATGAAAAGGGAAAATGAGTACATCACGAACCGAAGAACAAAAGGTATAGAGAAAGGGAAACCTGAATCAGCACTTCCCTTAAGCTGAACCCTTCGGTTGCTAAGATGCCCTTCTCCCCATGCAGGTTCCTCAACCAATCCTTGAATACCAAGCAATCAACAGCTTTCCTGAAACACACATTATAGACAAAAGAAACGCATGGATTTTCTGAAACACCAACTTCCCGAAATCAACAAACTACAAAGGTATAATCCCGCTCCAAAAACTTATCTAGAAAAATCAGGGTAATTCAGGAATCTAATCACGTTGAAGTTCACAACTCGTTCCACTTTTGAAGATAAACACCAGCCTTCAGAAGAATCAGAACCTACCTACATCCTAATAAGACGGACCCCCTTTTTCCCTTTTTCGAATGAAACCAGCTTCATGTGACTTATTCCAGTTATCCCACAACTTGAAATCGTGAATTTGGGCGAAGAGAGAATGCACAAAGAACTACCTGAATTCAGACTCGGAAAGTGCCGGCGAGGCGACGACGCGAACAGGTGCCCCCAACACATCTAGGGTGAGAGAGAGAGGCCGTCCGCTTTCTACCTCCTGCGCTTCGCCCATCATCAGGTCCCTTGAGGCCGTGCTGAGCGGAAAGTAGAACGGCCGCCTCCTGGCCGTTGGTAACACCGGGAATAAATTACCAGCGCGTCGCAGTCCCCCACGCCAAGCGAACGATCGACGGCGTGCGGCCACCTCTGCGAATGAGAAAAGCGCGCGAGAACAGCTCATCGCCTTCAATACTTTCATTCCGCCTTCGCGCGGCCGGCTTTCGCCCTAACCGGTTTCAGGGAGTCGGGTCATGGTTGGTTTACAGGTTTCAGATCCAATAAACTAAGGAGCCTGACTAAGGTCCGTGGGGTTATCGGTACCCGGCCTGAGTCGGGTCCGGGCTTAGACCTGAAAAAAAGAGATCCGAGCCCGTTCGACTCGTTATTGGGCCGACTTCGGCCCTATAATTTATTTTTTCCATCTGTTTATTAATAAATATATATTATTTGATTATAATTATTATATTTATATATTATTTTATATTAAAAATATATATTTTTAAATTTAATCGGACCAACCCAAGCAGAAATCGGACTCCGTCAGACTGAGCAGCTCGAAGGTTGTTTTGAATGTCAAGCCAACCCGGGCCCAACTCTTTATGGGTAGATGCCCAAACTTGAACACTTAAACTCTTCTTGTCTGGTTTCAGCTTCGTTGTTATAAAGAAAAAGATTCGTTCGTGCGGCCCCACAAATAGAATTGCTACACAAACTCTGAGACAAAGAGAGAAACACCGGAAGGTTGAGAGTTGGTCAGCGACACAAACTAGAAACAGAGAATTTCGTGCCGGTGAAGGTTGAGAGTTGGTCTGAGACCTAAGTCCAAGACAATATATCTATCACCAACCAGCCTGTCAACCTCACCAACTATGCTACAGAAAAGCTTTGTATGCATGAAATTTGTTTATAAGGCACAATGATATTTACATACATACATTTGAATAAAAATGATTACATAAATTAACACAATCATGATGTCACTAATATTTTATTTTTTAGCAAGCTGTGGAGGAGTATCATAGACGCTGAAATTTTCAATGTACATCAGCTAGTATTAGGTGTGGAGTTAGAATTTTACCATTAAGGAGGCCCAACTGTGACACATTGAATATAATTTTTTGAATTTTTTTCACAGGGATCAATACCTATTTTTTAATAGTTTTACAAGAGCTAAACTTACATTTCCAAAAAAAATTTATAAGTACCAAAATATGGGACATCAACAACTATTGGGGTCCTTGTATTAATTCAGGGATAACAAGTTTGACCACAGTACTATATATGGAAAAATGAAAGCATCTTTAATATTTTATTCCTTTATGTATAAAAAAAAAACTCCAGTGAAAAAGATTGTGAAAGTCAACTTTTTGGTTGAATAAAAGCATTAAAAAATTACACATTCGAGAATATCATTTGTACTTCTGAAATTAAAATAACAAGAGATGGATCATCTAATCTTGTAAGATTGTCGAAAGAGCTACATTGATCATATACTAAAAAAAAGTTATTCTAAAGTTTAATTTGGGTGTAACGTATATAATAGAATTTAAGCACAAAATAATAGTGGTAAAAATATAACTCTATACAATATCACAGAAATGAGAAAAAAATATTGTTGAGTCTTCGCATGATTGCCGATCAATTGAAAAAAAAGAAAGGCAACAGCTAGACTGTCGATAATATGAAGGAGATTATATATAAATATGTTGTCCACTTGTATAAAAGTTAGCACATAAGAACAAAGACTTAAAAACCCACATTCCAAACAAACAGTACTCAATTATTCGTATACTTTATGCTTTTCCATTATTTAGTGTCTCTTTGATCTTTTTATTATACCTAAAATTTTTTAAATTAGTGTTCTCCAATAAAAAAAAAAATTTAGTTCCGCATGTTTTCCTGTGTCTAAAGTCTGTACAGTCATTTGCTTTACCGCACCGCGCAGTTCGAAGTTATCGGCCTGTGACACCACCACATTACACCAAATCAAGTCTCGGATACCCTGGCTGCCCGGACTCTAGCCAGATATAGATATTTATGACAATTCCAAAGCAGCAGACAGTGGAGCAGTTTTCTTTTTTTGTTAAGAGTATTCTTCTCTTCTCAAAAATAGTTTTCTCATTAGAAAACAAAGGTTACTTTTTGCACTTTTGTCATTTTGTCCTTATAAAGGGGCTTGTTTTGTCCTTTTTATTGGTTTCAATCTAAGAATCTACCAGATTACAAAAATCAAAAACTTTAATTTTATAGTAGATTGAATATGTCATGATGCTTATCAAGTTACTTTTAATTCTAAACTCTTCTTCTTCAGTTTTTTAAGATAAAATCGTTAGTAGATTGTATATAGGTTCGAGAAACTTACTTACAATTTATAATCAGATATGACTCCAATTAAATATAAAATTTTAATAATACATATATTTTACTTATAGTCGTTACTATGCTGCAATCACTGTCCCATTGGCAATCTTGTCATTGTTAGTAGATTGTATACAGGTTCGAGAAACTTGCTTACAATTTTATAATCTGATATGACTCCTATTAAATATAAAACTTCAATAATACATATATTTTGTTTATAGAAGTCACCAAATTGTCACATACTAACTCGCATCCGTCCAATCACAAGTTACAGACAAAACCATTCACTATTTTTCTTTGGCAGTAGAAATTCAGACATTTTCCATCAAGCAGGAACAATCTTCAAGGGAACGCGTTTCTTCAATGTGAGGCCAAACATGTCGTCCATATCAAGTTGCTCGGGCGCCATGCCATCAGGGAGCTTCCACGAAAAGCCGTGGACGAGAGAAGCCACAACCAAGGGAACAACTCTCTGCACCAGAGGAAGGCCGATGCAAATCCTCCGGCCTGCTCCGAAGGGAATGAACTTGAAATCCCGACCCTTGTAGTTTATGTTCGATCCGACGAACCTCTCCGGCGAAAACGAGGCGGGGTCTTCCCATACCTCAGGATCCCGTCCGATCGCCCACGCGTTGACGATCGTCTCAGTGCCGCCCGGAATGGCGTAGCCGCATAGCTCGACCGTTTCTTCTGACCTGTGTGGTAAGAGAAGAGGAAGCGGCGGGTGCAATCTCAGCGTCTCCTTTACGACTGCGTCGAGGTAAGCCAGCTGCGGGATGTCGGCCTCTTCCACAGGACGGCCGTCGCCGATGGCTCTTCGAAGCTCGGACTGGAGAGCAGCCATCTTTCCTGGGTGGTGAAGCAGTTCGGCCATCGCCCATTCGATGGTGGAGGAGGTTGTGTCGCTGCCCGCAACAAACATGTCCTGCTCATTCGGTGACAGAGACATTTTAAATCAATGTGATTACATAGTTAAAGAATCAAACATGTGTAATATAACTGTGCAGGAAGTTGTAGATTGTTGATATCTTTTTTCTTCTTTTTAAGTTTTCTCAGCTTAAAATCTTTTATAAAAAAAAGTAGTGAATACATTGTATGAAAAAAGACAAGCTAACTCCACAACGTCACCATTATATGAAAGATTGAAAGAGAAGAACCTGGGGATCCCCCACAGACTTTCTCCAGAATCCCAACCCATAATAGTGAATACATTGGGATCCTCTGTTCCAAACCAGTTGAGTTTGAATTCAACCTAATTTTCAACACATAAGTTGTTAGTTAACATACTATTGCTGTTATATAATTTTTTTAAATCATTAATCAAACTTAATTAAGAAATCCCGCTCAGAATTTATGATGATCTGGCAGATTTGACGAGGACATGAACCTCAAATCAGATTAAGTTATTACTTCCCCCTCCCTTGAGGACAAAATGAAAAAAAAACCCACTTATTTATTTATTTTTTTCATTTTATCTTAAGAGTGGGTTCCTTACTACTATGAAACTCGATCCTCATGTGCCAATTGAAAAGAAAGCAATACACAAGGTGAATAGCAGCGCTAGCTTTAATCTAAGCTTCAATACATCCTTAGTCCATAAGGACAGGCACAAGAATGAGCTAGAAATTTTTTTCCTTAGTCCATAAGGACAGGCACAAGAATGAGCTAGAATTTTTTTTTCATGGCAGTAAATATATGGTTAATAAATTTTTAATTGATCATAAGGCACTGACCCAGATCTCGTGAAACTGTTCCACATAACTAAACCTAAATTCACCCAAATTTCAACACCGCATTATGGAAGGAGCTCCGATTTCAGCGATCTATAGCTCGTCAAAAACGCAATGGAACGAGCTTTCCAATGAACTCTAGAGAGTCAAGATCTGAGCTCGTTTGGTGGGTGAGAGATAGCCAAAACGATGCACCTGAATCAGCTCGATAGACCTTCCCTCAAACAAATGCAGGGCGTGTCTTGAGATGGCGTTTGGAGATCGATCTGAGCAGGGCTTTGTAGTCCCCAGGATGAATATATTAAAGACTTTAAGAATCAATATAACAAATGGTTAGTGTAAGGCTCAGATTTTGGGCTTGAAGACATAGAAAAATGATGATCAGTGTGGGCTATGATACCCAGATAGGTTTGGGTTTTGGAAGGCAGATAGGAGGTGGGATGAATTAGGAGGAGGTAGCTAGGATTACTGGAAAAGGTTCGGGATCGCCGGATTCCGGCATAAGTGGGAAATTCATCCAAACTTAGGGGAAATGCCTAAATCGAATGGTTCTTCTCTAATTGATGGTTTGGATCAGTAGGTTAGGGGCTAAGGAATCAGATTCCGCGCTTTGTTGGGAAATCCAACCGGAATCCGATTGCTTTTGACCGAAAAATCAGAAGTGAATGGTATCTCGATAGAGAGGGAAACGAGAAAACAGGGCCTACCTGAAAATTGATATGGTGAATCAGGCAACGTTCTTCTGGTCGCCGGAAAACGACCCTTGTCTATCGGTTGCCACCGATGTGATTGCTGCTTGTCGGAATTCTTCATCGGAAAGTTGAATCAAGTGAGTCGTGAGGTGTGGGGGTGCGTGAGAGAGACAGAGGATGGGTGAGAGGGAGAGTCGCAGGTACGATTGCACGAGAGAGAGGACGAACTCGGAACAGAGCGAAACCGAAGGAGCGCGAAACGGATAGGGATTTTATACCTCCCGTTTCGCGTCCAGTCTGTTCTGCCTGTCTTGCGTCCGACGTTTGCATTAGCTACGTGAAAAACGAAACAGGGTGCATGTGAAAGATAGAAAAGGGCAAAGAAACAGACCATGAGTAAGCTCTTGAGCACGTCCATGGTGTACTCAGACCCAGGCTCCCCACCCAGCTGTAGCAGGACGTCAAAGAAGTCGTCAGTACGCACAGAAGAAGCCTGCAAGCGCTCATCGATCATCGCGTCGAACAGGTCGTGCATCCGCTGGAAGTAACCCGTCATGGCTCGCCGCACGCCCTGAGGATCCACCAGACGGAGTGGCGGGAAGAAGTCGGCGAGGTTCGGCCGCCCGGCCGTCTCCATGATGCCCCCCACCAGGTCCTTCAACTCCTGCGCCGCCACCCCGCGCTCAAGATTGGCTAGGTCTTTCGAGAAGAAGGTGTTCGACACGATGTTCAGGGCGGTGACCAGCGCGCACCGGCCGATGTCGACGGCGCAGCCGTCGGCAGAGGCTGCCTGGACGTGCTGGAGGAGTTCCTCAACCTTCTTCTCGCGTAGGCCTCGCAAGGCATCGAGCCGCTTGGGGGAGAAAACCTCCATGTTGCAGGTGCGCCTCAGCTCTCGCCACGTCGGGCCGGCGGAGATCCACGCCACCGAGTGCTTGTAGTGGTCCAGAGCTTTCGCGGCCTCTCCCACGCTTCGGCCGGAGAAGGCTCGGTCGTGCTTGTGCAGAACCTCCTCGGCCATCTTGGCCGACGAGACCACAATGACCGTCTTCGTCCCGAGGCGTAAGGTCATGAGAGGTCCGTACCTTTCAGACAGCGAGTATAGCGATTCATTGACCTTGTCGCCGAGCTCGAGCAGAGAACCTAGAAAGGGAAGACCCACTGGTCCTGGCGGCAGCCTGCGATTAATCTTCCTCGGGAAGAGAAGGAAGCCGAAGAAGCATAGCAAGAAGATGAAGGAGCAAAGAAGGAGATCAAATGCAAACTCCATTAGTCTGATTTGAAGCTTGCCTTTGTTTATAAAAGTTCTTCTTCTTTCTTGTTGCCTCATCTTAACAAGAAAAGATAATCTTTGAAAATGGGGCCGGAATAAATTTCATTCCCGAACCTCATGGTGTTCGGTGAGAACTTAGGATATTAGATATTCCTAGTTTTTTATGTCCTTGATTTATTACAAGGTTATAAAACCCTATGCATGGAAAATGCAAGGATTATGCTATATTTAGCCTTGTAATCTTTGTTGTCATGAAACTTGAGAATCACAATTCAGTCCCCCATCCTGTCTGACTTGAGATCCATAAAGAAAAGGAATGACAGACGCAAATCCACATCAGAACAACGAGCTGGTTTCATGAGGCAAAAGGATAATTTATCAGCTCATGCATCTTGGATCTTAGTGAACAGAGCTGGCAATAATGCGGTTTCTGTTTCTGTAATATGTTACTATCTTTATTGCAAGAAGAATTTTTATGGAGTTAGTATGAAGGTACTGTTTCTGTAAAAAGAGAACTAATACAACAGGAAAAAACTAAGCTAAATCTTGGTCGTTATGTTCCAAGTAGGTAGGCTGACCAGAGGTATATTCCTGGTCCACTGATCTAGCAGCAGGCCCATTTGATATATGTCATTCAGTAGCTTGGTGCTATCAAAAGGTGGAATCTCCTCTTTGCTGGTTGACTTGTTGTCTAATTTAGATTTTTAATTTGTTGGCGAACTGTTGTTGACATTGCTGGCATTGCTGGTAGTATATTCTTCTTAATAATATGGAATGCCCCTTCCTCTTCGACCACCATCCATATTTTACTGTAACCCCTAAAGAGATGAGGTTAATTTCAAGAAGGTGAACTCTTCCTGCTGTTCTGAACATGGATGCAACTGTTCTGTCTTAATATCAAAAGTATAGTTGATTCATTCCTAAACAGTGAATAGTACTTTGCCATCTTGATGAGGGCCAAGAGAAAGTTAGCTAGAGGAGTTACTTCACACCAAACTTATCAGCCTTGACATATATGAATTAGATTACTCTTCACAGGACAGATGCCTAATTTCTGATCAATTGTGGATATACGGGAACTATAGAAGGTCAAACAACAACAAGGCCTCAATCTCGTTATTAACATTCAATCTGATTTTTTCCCCAAACCACATACAACCACAAAATTTATGTATTCAAAAAACGTAGAACTTGAAATTGAAAGGCGAACATGAAACAAATATTACAACAAACAAATAAAAGAACTCTCTCTCTCTCTCTCTATATATATATATATATATATATATATATATATATATATATATATATATATAGTCAAATAAGGTGAATATGTATGTCTAAGGAAAATCAAATAAGTCATGAAACACGATCGAGATTGTGCATTCTAGAATGGAACATTGATTAACCTTTAAATGTGATTCTACTCTTTATTTTTAGATTTGCCAAAAATGCTGAATAATTCTATTTTTATACTTGATTATTTAATACTTTATGGTGATAACCTAATTATTTGTTTGTCTTTTTAATTTCTGAAATGCAGGAACCAGATGGTGATGCATCTTTTCAAGTATTACATGGCTTCGATGGGATGAGTAGTGTGTAGGACAGAAGAAGACTATTATAGGAACCATATTTTTATGTCAATGTACTCCAACATATAGCTTTGAACAGTTGAACATTTGAGACTATTTGTATTTTGTAGTTTTACTTATACTGGAGATTATATAGATGTTTAAACATTTTACAATAATGATGTTTTTGCTATATATATGACTCTATTGAAAGAGTTGAATTTTTATAGATCGTGTTATGGAATATGTTGATTTGTGCATGACATTTTGTTATGAATTTTATACTTGTTCGGATATAACCTGTTAAAAAAATAAGATATTCTTGTCATCGTAAAGCAGACAAAACAAATATAATAGCCAAAATTGATTAGAGAAGATACAAACATTGGATAGAAAAGACAGTTCGAACAAAACATAAAAACAAACACCAAACAAGACAAACAGAATAGACAGATCGAACAGGACAGAAATAAACATCGGACAGAACGGACAGAACAGACATAGAAAAAACAAACACCGGACAAGAAGAACATGGTGTTCTGTTCCTAAAGTAATCAAACGGTGGACAAAGAACTTTATTGTCCATAAGGACAGGACAGTAGTGTAATGGACAGGACGTCCTGTCTGTCCTGTCCTAATGGACAACAATCAAACGACCTCTAAGTGTGCATCAAGTTGTGGCACACATAACTAATCAAGTTGTGGCACACATAACTAAGATTGGACATCGAGTCGGACCATCAGTGGGTACCGGATGCATAGTTTTATTCGAGCTTGAGCTTGGGCCAAAAAAAAAAAAAAAGGCATTAGATCGCTTTGATAATTTTTTGTATACATATATTAAAAAAAAATATTTTTTAATTTAATCAACCAAATCCCAAAAAAAATTGGGTTCGGGGTTTTAATGGTCGGACCCATTTGAATTGAACATGTGAAACTTTTTCACATTTAGTAGGAAGCGTCAGCTGCCGACATGACTCTGATTAAATATAAAATTTCAATATCACATTCATTTTGTTTATATATAATTGCCACCAACTTGCCACGTACTAGCTAGCATCCCCCCAACCATAAATTGCGTTCAGTCCATTTACTATCATTCATAATCAAGTAAAACAATTCCAAAATGGGGCCGGATTGATAGGGATATCAATGAATCATTATTTTAATCGGATATATATACTTCTTTTTTTATTATCTTCTTTTCCGGAATGTTCATAGCTTTGAATTTGAATTCATATTGGGATAAGAATGAAGAAAAACTTCATGCCATATATGAATCTGAATCTGGATTTACAAAACCGCATTACAACATGTTAAACATAACTTTCAAATATATGGATATTAAACATGTGATATTCATTCAAAACTGCATTTGAACTGAATCTGATATGAATCTTATTGGTTATTTCCTTACATCCTTGAATTCGAATTATATCAGATGTCATTTTTTTTAAATTTGAATATGATCCAATTTCTTAATCAGATATCAAATTTCTTTCCATATCCAATTTTTTTAAAGTTACTTTGGTAAACTGCGTATTAGACTTATGGACATCCCTGTCAAATGGGCATGGTCCAAGATGCTATAGCCATTTGAAGTTCGTGTTCGATTTTATCCTGAACCACCAATTTACATCAAAACAAAACAATGTGATTCTTAGATCATCACACCCATGTGGAGGTGGGTCGTTTCCAATTGTGTCAAACATGTTAGTGCATATGCATTTTGTGTTGGGGCGGAGCCAGAAATTTTTTAGGAGGGGTCAAATTAAAGTTTCTAAATTTTGACAATGACCAAATTATCATTTTTTAAAATTTTTATATATGACAAGTGAAATTTTCTAAAATTTAGATATAAATTTTTTTAAAAAATATTTTTGACGGTGACCAAGCCCCTGTTCACCCCCTCCTTGGCTCTACCCCTAATTGTGCGCCTATGCCTACTCTGCATACGTAGTCAATTCATTCTAACCACATATAGTTCATTAAGAACTGAGCTTCTCCATTCGAAATTCTAGGGCAGATGGGTGGGCTTCAGGGTGAATTGGAGGTGCATGCATCTCCAGTTTGAAACCCAGCTACACTCCTTGTATTAAGGGGGTGGATTCAACGTGCAAGTTGAAGCACACAACAAACTCACTGCTTGGTACCATTGCAGCTCTCAACCTTAAGGCCCGTTTGATGGATTGAAAATATGGAATTGAAAAAATATTTTTGGAAATATATTTTCTGAAATAAAGGAAAAATCTTTTGGATTCCCATTTTGATGTGTGTGTGTGATGATTGAGAAATAAATTTTCAAAAAATTATTTCAGTGTTCGATGATAAAGAAATATATTTCCAAATTTTTAGAAAATTATTTTTTAGTTTGATAATAATGGAACATATCATGCATCAGGCTAATGTTCAAGCATCAAGCACCAACATTGTAGAAATTCCTATTCCATGCCATGGAATTTGTTACTCATTGACTTCACACAGCAGATCATTCATTATTCTTCATTGCATAAAACAGAGATGCAAATCTTAATGCTTCATAAAGATTGTAACTGGAAAACTTAATGAATTGAAAGATAAACCTGGAAGCAGTTGTGCATATGAACTCCATTACTAACATTTTGGTATTTGCACATCATTTCCTTGACATAAGGTTGGAGGATAAATGTCAAATAAGCCAACAGATACAGTTTATGGACATCGCTTAATTTTGTTTTTTTCCAATCTCACAGAGACTTAAGGTTGCCTAAAGAAGAACGATAGCTTGATACAACACCAATAACAATTCAAGGCTTCAAGCTGCCCAGATGTAGAGTAGGCTAAATACTTGGCAGAAGAAGATTTGTGTCAGGTCAATGTAATTACCTAGAAGAAATTTAACTCCTGTAGAGATAGGAAAGCTAAAAAAGATATTGTAACATATTACAAGTGCCTATGGTGGTTGATCTCCAATCTATTATAAACTCTCCCATGGAAAACAAGCTATCCATGTGCACATAAGCAATAGTACGTAGCTCATGGATATAGCAGGCTTCTGAAACAGCTTGCACATTAAACTCACCCTAAGAATAGACTGGATACAGCAATTGAAAACTGTACCTTTTAAAGACGATGCAAAAAGGTTCTACGAATAACAGGACACCAGTTTTATAGTGAACACATGCGGCTATCTAAATGCGGAAGTAAGGAACTGCAGCAAAGAAGTTGCTACTACGCTTCTCATGAAAATGAAGCAAACAGACAGGTTAAAGAAACAAACTGCAGATCACATCTTTATTGCACCAAAAGCTGCGTGTAACAAAGACTCAACTGACACACATTAAAAGTCTTTCTAGTGAATTCTGTAATTCCAGGTGGTAGCTCATTAAACATATATACGCTCTAGACCATAAAAATTTCCAGGAACTGCCTTATGATTGTGTATGGTGCACCTGAGTTTGCCAAATAATCCTCAGCCTTAGGCTTCTAAACCTGAAAGTCAGAAGAAAAGTTTAAAAGCAATTCCACCACAAGCAGAAATTCAAAGTTTTTGTGAGAACATAGACATTAAAGAATTGTGCTTCTAATATCCTGGAGAAGCAGTTATTAAGGAACTTCCAATAAGAAACAATGAGATAGATCCCAGTCCCTTAATAAGCTAACATAAGATGGAAAAATGGCCCAAAGTGTCCCACAAAAAAAAAAAAAACCTCAAAAGATCGACACTACAATAAAAATATCTTACTTGAGATCCACACGCTCTTCCTCATCAGAGGAAAAAAAAATGTTCGAAAAAACTCAGAAGAAAAAGGCGTTATGCCACAAAGCAGCAGAGAGAAAGAGAGGGAGAGCGAGAAGACCTGTAAACCTTGTCGAAGGGGAAAAGAGGAGGTAGCAAACAATCCCTCAAGAGAGCGTTGATGGCTTCTGAGGCAGCAACGGCGAGAGAGGCAACGATTTCTGATGGGGTTTATTTGGGTAAAATCAGTTGGGAGGATGAAAAAGAAGAACAACAACCAGGATTAGAAGAAAGGAAGGGATACCTAGCGTTAGAGCTGCGACCCCTGAGATGCAGCTCATTAATGACATGGGGAGGTGGAAAGGCGTGGTGAGAAAAGATAAAGAAGGGAGGAAAAAATGGTGAGGAATGAGAAAAATGGAAGGAAAAATGAAAAAGGTGATTGATTGATGGAAAGTGTGATAATGAAAGTGGGGTGTAATAAATTAACGTAAAAGTTAGTGAAAAAAAAAAAAAGAAAATTAAAAAAGTAAAATAAAATATGAGATTAAAGTAAAGCCGGGTCGAGTTTAATCAAGTCGAGTTCGGCTAACTCGAACTTGACTCATTAACATGCTCGAGTTTATATTTAAGCTCGAGCTTGACTCGTATAAAAATGAGTTGAACTCGAGTTGTTCACTCGAGCGAGTTTGAGTCTAGCCCCAATTGGCTTGACTAATTGCGCAGCCCTACCTGATGTGAAGGCGGGAGCAGGAGCTGCAGAAAGAACAAGAGGTATGATGGATGCGTACAAGGAGAAGAAGGAGGGAAGGGGCACCTGACATGAAGGCGAGAGCAGGAGCTGCAGCAAGAGTGAGAGGTACGACGGATGTGCCTAAGGCTGCAGTAGCGAGAGAATGGGAAAGGCGATGGATGCGTCTGAGGCAGCAACAACGAGAGAATGGGAAAGGCATGACGAAGGCAGTAGCGAGAGAATGGGAAAAAAAACCCGAAAAAATATTTCCACCTCTCCAAGTGAAAATCTGTTTCCGGAAAAATATTTTTGGAAACCACCTCAATGGTCAAAAAAATATTTTCGCGTTTGTTGCGCTGAAAATGTGAAAAATATTTCTTCTTGAAAAGTAAATTAGAGGGCATCAAAAGCACCCTAAGGCCAAAGGGAAAGAGGGAAAGTTTCGGTTCTCACCCAAACAATAGGATAACCCTCTCATTCACCAAAAAATAGTTACCAACGAGTATACTTTAATTTGCAGATAATTAAAGATGCAAATAGATTTGCTTCAGCTTAGATATATAATCAGACCCGTCCATAGAAAATAGTTACCAACGAGTAGACTTTAATTTGCAGATAATTAAAGATGCAAATAGATTTGCTTCAGTTTAGATATATAACCAGACCCGTCCATAGATAAAGTATGTACACAACCGTAAGCGAATTAAGAAGGAAAAGAGCTTTTATGTAATCCTACGACAATGCTCTCTCATACTGAGCAGTCATCAAAAGTTCAGTGCAGGAACAACCTTCAAGGGCACGCGTTTCTTCAATGTGAGTCCGAACATGTCCTCCATATCAAGTTGTTCGGGTGCCATCCCATCAGGAAGCTTCCATGAAAAGCGGTGGACGAGAGAAGCCACAACAAAGTGAACAACTCTCTGTGCCAGAGGAAGGCCGATGCAAATCCTCCGGCCTGCTCCGAAGGGAATGAACTTGAAATCCCGACCCTTGTAGTTTATTTCCGATCCGACAAACCTCTCCGGTGAAAATGACACGGGGTCTTCCCATGCCTGGGGCTCCCGTCCGATCGCCCAAACATTGACGATCGTCTGAGTGCCGCCCGGAATGGTGTAGCCGCATAGCTCGACTGCGTCTTCTGATTCGTGTGGTAAAAGAAGAGGAACCGGCGGGTGCAATCTCAGCGTCTCCTTTACCACTGCATCGAGGTAAGCCAGCTGTGGGATGTCGGCCTCTTCCACAGGGCGGCCATCGCCGATGAATTTTTCAAGCTCGGACCGGAGAGCAGCCATCTTTCCTGGGTGGTGAAGTAGTTCAGCCATCGCCCATTCGATGGTTGAGGAGGTTGTGTCGCTGCCAGCAGCAAGCATGTCCTGCTCATTTAATCGAATGTGACAGAGACCTTTTAAATCAATACAAGTACATAGTTAAAGAATTAAACATGTGTAATATCACTTTGCAAGAAGTTGTACGTAGTTAATATCTTTTTTTTTAAGATACCCATATGCAATGTGTTAAGAAAATAAGACAATTGAGATGAATGTATGGAGGTGCTCATATATATTTTCTAAATTATGAGCATCTTTAATCATTGGTTATGGTGATTGCCAACTGAGAAGAAAGTGAAGGGGAGAGTAACACATCTTGAAGATAGAAAAGCGCACATAAGGTGCTTGCAACTCTTGTATACCGGGGGTTTTTAGTAGCAACAACACTTTCTAATGTCTTGTGAATCCGCCTACAAAATTATGACAGCTTCATGAGACACTAAAATCAATGTTTCATAACCCAACTTTAATCTTTGGGATAAATTCATGAGATACTTAGGAAGTGACCTTGGTGCTGAACGATCCTTAAGGGCTTTGGGACTGCCCCATGAATCTACCAAAAAAATTGAGGTGGGTTTATAGAACAATAGTTTTAATGTTTCATGAATATGCTTCACTTCTTACTAAAATCTGATAAAAAAATGCTATAAGCTGGAAGACAATGAGTTGTCTAAAACTGATCACTGTGCATCCCATACTAGGAAATCAAATCCTTTCAAGTTCTTATGAGATTGACATTTAAATTTGACCTTAACCAAACACAGGATTAATGTACTAACTACATTGAATGACAATCCAACTTTATATTTCAATAATCACATTAAGCGAATAGGGTGAACGGAAATTAAGGAGGGTGTTTCATAGAATTTTGTTGGAGGAGTATCTCATTATTCCTATGAGACTATTTAGGATGTGGACAAGGTGGATCCACTCTTAAACTGGACCTAAAGAAAGTTAAGTTCTACATTTGAATATTTGACCTCTTTAGAAGAGTGGTGGAGCCTTGGGCCAGCCCAGCCCGAACCGATGCCCAACTTTAGGTTTCCCCTTTTTAACGTCCAAAGTATTTTAGTCATTTAGCTACCCTAACATTGTTTAATGGTTGGACAACCAGCATTAGTTTGATTAAGATTGGCTGTCTCAACCACAACAGGGGGAAAAAAGACAGCTAACTCAACAGGGTCACCATTATATGATAAACTGAAAGAGAAGAGAGGGTTAAATCAAACTCAAACCCTTCAATAAACTAGACAAATTCCAAATCTTAAACAAAAATTAAATTTACAAACAAACTAGTTTGATAAGGTTAAAAGTAGCAAATAGTCCAAAAGGACCGATCTACCTAGGATTCCCTTTTCTAAAATAGTCCTCCCCTTTGTCGGCAGGCACTTTTTCAAGATGATCATTCTTGAAAAAGTAATCAAACCCATGCAGGGTTACACAAGAGGCCTGACCCAGCCCGACTTTGGTAGGAGCGGACCTAGTTTGACTAATACAGTTAGCGCGAGTCGCTTCTATATGCATTGGCCTAATCCCAGCACGTTAATAATGAATACTTCGTGACCCAACCCAGTTGAGTTTGAATTCATAGCTAGTATGCTATTGTTCTTAAAATAATTTTTTTTTTTAAATTATTAAATTTATCTGAATCTAAACTTAATCAAGAAATCTGGCTTAGAATTTATGAACTAATCTGACCTCTTAGATAATCAGATTCAAGCTATTACTTTTTATAAATACCAACCCCGATCGATCAAACCCTAATTGTTATCCGTGGTGCATGTGAAAGATAGAAAAGGGCAAAGAAACAGACCAGGAATAAGCTCTTGAGCACGTCCGTGGTGTACTCAGACCCCGGCTCCCCACCCAGCTGTAGCAGGACGTCTAAGAAGTCGTCGGTCTGCACAGAAGAAGCCGCAGCGTAAGCCTGCAAGCGCTCCTCGATGATCTTGTCGAACAGCTCGTGCATCCGCTGGAAGTAACCCGTCATGGCTCGCCGCACGCCCTGAGGATCCACCAGACGGAGCGGCGGGAAGAAGTCGGCGAGGTTCGGCCGCCCGGCCGTCTCCATGATGCCCCACACCAGGTCCTTCAACTCCTTCGCCGCCACCCCGCGCTCAAGATTGGCTACGTCCTTCGAGAAGAAGGTGTTCGACACGATGTTCAGGGCGGTGACGAACGCGCACAAGCCGATGTCTACGGCGCAGCCGTCGGCAGAGGCTGCCCGGACGTGCTGGAGGAGTTCCTCAACCTTCTTCTCGCGTAGGCCTCGCAAGGCGTCGAGCCGCTTGGGGGCGATCCGTGTTGCAGGCGCGCCTCAGCTCTCGCCACGTCGGGCCGGCGGGGAGCCACACTACCGAGTACTTGTAGTGGTCCAGCGCTTTCGCGGCCTCTCCCACGCTTCGGCCGGAGAAGGCTCGGTCGTGCTTGTGCAGAACCTCCTCGGCCATGTTGGCCGACGAGACCACAACGACCGTCTTCATCCCGAGGCGTATGGCCATGAGAGGCCCGTATCTTTTGGACAGCGAGTACAGCGATTCATTGACCTTGTCGCCGAGCTGGAGCAGAGAACCTAGAAAGGGAAGACCGACTGGTCCTGGCGGCAGCCTGCGATTAGTCTTCCTCGGGAAGAGAAGGAAGCCGAAGAAGCATAGCAACAAGATGCAGGAGCAAAGAAGAAGGAGATCAAATGCAAACTCCATTAGTCTGATTTGAAGCGTCCCTTTGTTTATAAAAGCTGTTCTTCTTTTTTGTGTCTCAAGTTAACAAGAACATATAATCTTTGAAAATGGGGCCAGAATAAATTTCGTTTCTTCCTTCTCAAGCCCTCTCCCAAATTTCATTCCCGAACCTCATGGCGTTAGGTGGGTGGGACAACTGGGAAAGAAATATGAAGGGAAGAACTTGGTTTTGTGAAAACGTGGTTTGGATGGCAAGCAAAAACTTGGTTTGTAAACAAAAATAAGTTTTACCTGAAACACCTAAGAAAGGCAGTTTTTTCAAGTCTTTCATGAAACACGTGGGTCAAGAGAATAATTAGAGATTAAAAACTCCTTTGAAGCCAACGGTTTTTTTTTTCCACCCCTGGAGGTGGGACAAAATTTACAAAAAGAAGTTTATGAAAACAGACCCAACAACAAGTTTTTTTCATCTCAAATTAAAAATTTTAAAAATTTGAATTTTATGTCCAGTGTTTAGGATGTTTCCTGCCCATCAAACGGTCCCTTGTATACTGATCATGTACTTACATTGATCCTTTCAAATTTTTGCCTCACCCATTTCATCTCTTCCTCATCTGCCTGATTCCGGTGCAAACCGGCTGGAAGTGGGCTCTATCTTTTTGTTGTTAACCAAAGGTTAAACAATAACAAGAGTAGAGAAGGATATTACAGAAAAATAGAACAAATCAACATAAAACATAAACTCTGGATTGCTCTGGGCCATCCATGCAGTTAATAAAAGGGAGATTGGATGGTTGTATCCTGAATGCTTATTTTTGTTATTGATTTCTTAATTAATTTATGATTTTTTTTTTTAATTTTACTTATCATTCAAAGCAATCTAGGCAAAGGCGATTAATGTGATAATCCCTAATGGAGTTGGTGCAATTGATGGGGTGGGGTCTGATCAGTCTCTGTTTCAAACTCATGTGGTGTCAACCCTTTGTACTGCAAAAGAAGGGAGGGAACCGATATGCAAATAGTGCATAGCGGGATGCCTTTCCGAAGGCACTATAAAGCAACCTTGGACCTTGGGAGCATGAGAGGAAAAGGGAGATTCCAGCTTCATTGAATGGTAGGATTAGGCACTCACTCACCCTAAGGTGATTAATGTGATACTGAGGATGCATTTGAGTAGACAAAAAAAAAGTAATTGCAAAATTAGGGACTTGAGTTGAAAAGACCCTAAGTCAAATGGTAATATTTTTGTTTGCGCGTTTAAAGTAATAAGGGCTTGTCCAGGATTTTCTACCAATGAAAAAAACCCAAAAGCGTTGGTTATAAGATCAACCTGACTTTTCTTCCGCGATAATTTAATTTGTTTTCATCCGCCAGTCGTCCTCATCTTGTGATGTTTTTCTCAATGGTATCTTATTTTGTCGATCGACAGTCAACACAAAGGGCCCGTTTCAGTGGCGGAGCTAATATTTCGTGGGGCACTTGTGTTGGTGACACAATTTTGGTGTGACACAAAAATTTAATCATAACAATGTGAAGTTAACACATTATAAATGAAACTTTTGATGGGGTGGCATGGGCAGCGGCCCACTCCTGCCAAGCCAACAAGTAGCTCCGCTAATCGGCCGTTTGAACATGTGGAACCTCATCTTGTGATGTTTTTCTCAATGGTATCTTATCTTGTCGATCGGCAGTCAACACAAAGGGCCCGTTTGAATATGTGGAACCATACGGTACTGTAGAAAATTTCAGCTGCAGATAAATACTGAACTTTAATAATGAGAGTTTGGAGTTATTATGGAACCTTAGTACAGACATTAAAGTTCTATGAACTTTAATGCTAATATATACATATTTTTTGTCTATTAACTTTTCAATATCTAGAACAAAAGTTTCACAAAACCAAACAAGGGATAATAGAAGGTGGAACAAAAAATCTACCAGAAAAATACCCGGTACCAAATACCCAACAATTTTAAGTTCGAGTATTTGGTTGTATCCAGGGGTGGAGCCAGGATTTTATTGAGGGGCAGGCCGGCAGTCCGACCTTTGGATCTGGGTAGGGTCAAACTGAATTCTAATACAAAACATACATTATGCAATAAAAAAATATTATTTTTTTCAATAAAAAAAAAATATTTGGCTGGAGGGGGGGCCATGGCCTAGGCGGGCCTCCCCTTCCCTTCACCCCTGGTTATATGTATTCAAACGGACCGAAATGAAATTCTATGATAGATTCGAGCCGAGTTGGTTAGAATGGAGCCGGCGGTGGTTTTATAAGCACATACCAAATCCCAGTTGTTAATCAGTATCTTGGGTTTCTAGTTGCAGCCAGCAAGCCTTTAATTCAGCCGATGACCTAACACTTTTTCTATCACATGATTTTATTAATCTTAAAATTTTATCATCTTAATGGATCTGAATTAAAAATTTTGTCAAATTTGTTATGAACAGCGACTACAGCATTGGCTCCATGACGGAGCTCGAACAGAGAGCCAATCAAAATCATACCGAACAATATGCAAGATCCAAATTCAAAGACCTTTGTAAACTTCAAGTCCATTATTCAAAAACTTCTTTAATTTCAAGTTAAGGTGCTTCATAGTGATGGAGGAGGGAAAATTACTAGCCATGTTTTTTATAATTTGCTATCCAATAATGGGATGAAATGATGCTTGTCATCGTTCGTACACATGTTCCCCAATGAAGTGTGGCAGTAGAGGGGAAAGATTGACTGCATTGTCGTAGTTGGGAGCAGGATTGTCCATGTTGGGTTACCTTTGAAATTGTGGGCCGATTCTTTTCAAACATCTAAGCATCTAGTCAACTCTGAGACTTGTAGTCTTGAAGTTGCAAGAGCTCCACTTCCTTTCTTTGGGTGCGGGTAGAGCTGCACACGAGCCGAGCTCGAGTTCAGCGAGCGCGAGCTCGAGCTCAGCTCGACTTATATTTAGTCAGTTCGAATTTGACTCGAGCTCGACACGAGCTTGATGATTTCTGTTGATTTCTGTCAGCACCTACCATAAATGTTATGCCATAAATATTAAATGTCATCGATAATGACATTGGCATCAAATGAGATGGAAGAAGGAAGGTATGGGGCGAGGGGGAGAAAAGAAAAGAAAGGGAAGGGTGATAATGGCATTGGCATTAAATTTCGGCAGGAGAAAAATGTGAAAAGGTGTGGGGGAGAAAAGAAAAAAAAAGGGAAGGGTGATAATGGCATTGGCATTAAATGCGGCAAGGAGAAAAATGTGAAAAAGGTGTGGAAGAGAAAAGAGAAAAAGGAGAGAAAAAAAAAATGAGAGGGAAAATAACGAGAGGAAAATGGAAAGAGCGACATTTGAAAAATGCAATGCAAAACTAAGAAAAAAGGAAAACTTAAAAAAAATTAAAGTCGAGTCGAGTTAACGGAGTCAAGCTTGACTAACTCCAACTTGGCTTGTTAACTTACTCGAGTTTATATTTAAGCTTGAGCTTGACTCGTATAAAAAACGAGTCGAGCTCGAGTGTAGTTTACTCAAGCGAGTTTGAGTTGAGCCCGTGTTGGCTCGACTCGTTGTGTAGCCCTAGGTACGGGAAGGAAGATCCGCTCTGGCCGTCCTTTGGCTTTGCCGATGGTCCACCAGATGTAGGCTTGGGCATCGTGCCCAAGTTCGGAATCAAAAAAATCAGTTCGGACCCGCTTCGGGTTAGCTCGACGGGACTTGATTTGGCTTGATTTATTTTTCAATATTATTTTTATTTAATAACGATATATATTTATTATTTAAAATATTTTATATTTTTATTTTAACCGGGTTGAGTCTGAGTTCAGATGTTGGATATCGGCTGTGCCCGGACTAAATTTTTGGGTGTCAAGCCATACCGCACCCAACTCTCACCGGGCTGGGCTGGCTCGATGCCCAGGCCTACTAGATGATAGCTTCGCTTGTGCACTCATTCTCATTGACGCTGCAGACCGGATGACTCAAAGCAATATGGATGATAGGTTCTCTTTCACCCAGTAGCGGAGTTACCATGGGGTTGTGTAATATGTTGATCACATAGCCATCTAGAGATGGATTATAGGAATTTTGCACCCATCTGAACCGACCATCCAATAATCTACAAGATTGTGTTTAGACTCATGTGCTACCATGCTAGTGCTCCAAGCTATTACTTGTATCTTAAACATAAATTTTTGTCCAATAATGTACTCTCTTAAAGATTGAATGGTGTCAAATATGCTTCTCCATATCAAAATTATAAATCGATTCAAATTGAACCAATACCAAAGTTTGATTCAAAAACTTCTCTAAAGCATGCATGTCTTTGCTGTTTTGTTTTATTAAGGGTTGGCCTGGTGACAGTAATAGCATGCATGTTACTATTTCATATATCTTCCGTCAAGATTGGAGTACATTTATAAAACAACTTTAAATAATCTGTCAATTTCTAAGATAGATTTATGAAACAGTACTAACATATTGTTTCTGTTATCAAACTACCAATAAATGTCATGGAGAGCCCTTTTTCATAGATGTTTTGAACAAATAAACTTTCAGGTGGGAATGGGAAAGAGAAAAGTTTGGTGGGGTTCCGAAGGCCCTTTCAATGTCAACATCAATAATGACAAGATAGCGATACACTCTTCAACTTGAATGTTTTTCACACCACTAAGCACCTTCCTTAAGATGGTGGAATTTAACAGTATAGTTATTATTTAACCTTCTGGTAGACTTACTGAGGTAAGAATAACCCTACGAGGTGATTTTGAAAAAAAAAAGGTATTTCAATCACTTTATAGAACGACGACCCTTTTTTTCTATTTTTGCCTTTCGATGGGGTCTGATTTTTCAACGTATCCGAGTATCAAGATTCTACACGTCTCCGAAAAAAAAAAAAAAACTGGTGAGATCCATGGATGAATTCAATAATTATTTATAGGGACGAAGAACAAGCCGAAGATACAGCCAAAGTGTTCTCCAAAACATGGGCGATTTCAGTAATCTGATTATGTGGTTCTGCCTCCTGTTACCGTGCGCCTATCTGTTTCGGATCATTTTCCGGAAGACCAGCAAGCTGCCGCCGGGCCCCGTGGGTTTTCCGGTGGTGGGCTCTCTCTTCCAACTCGGGGACATGCCCAACGAGTCGCTGGCCAGGCTCTCCAAGCTGTACGGGCCGCTGATGGCCCTCCGGCTCGGATTCAGAACCACCGTCGTTGTCTCCTCGCCGGAGATGGCCCGAGAGGTTCTCCACACGCACGACCACGCTTTCGCCGGCCGAATCCTCATGGACGTAGCCAACAACCAATTCGACTACCCCAAATATTCGTTGGTGTTCAATCAGAACGAAGCCAAATGGCGGGAGCTGAGAAGGATCTGCATCAGCGAACTGTTCACGCCCAAGAGGTTGGATGCGCTAAGGGCTGTGAGGGAGCAGAAGGTGCGAGCCCTGCTCCAGCATATCCGCACCGCGTTCGCCGCACGCCGGCCGGTGGATATCGGCGACCGCGTCTTCACCACCATCTTGAACACGGTCTCCAACACACTGTTCTCGCAGGACGTGGTTGACCTGGAGTCGGAGTCCGCGGCCGGGGAATTCAAGAGCATAGTGTGGGGGATGTTGGAGGCCGGCGCGAAGCCGAACCTCGCCGACTTTTTCCGGCGCTGCGGCCGTTCGATCCCCAAGGCATTAGACGGCAAAACGACGTTCTTGTGAAGCGGTTGTACGCCGTCTTCGACGAGGTGATCGAGAGGCGCTTGGAGTCTTTTGGGGCGACGGAGGGGCGGGGCAGCGGCGGAGAAGGCGACGATTTCTTGAACGTCCTTTTGAAGCTTGATGGGAAGGCGGAGTCACAGGTCAACAGACTGGCCGTCAATGCCGTGTTGGCAGTAAGTTTCTTCTTTTCTTCAACTCCGCCATTTGTGGCAAAATAATGTTTCTTTCGGCGTCCACTACCCCATTTGATTTTTCTTGCAAGATTCTGAAAGTTTCTTTTCAAACTTTACCAATCAATCACCTCTTGTCTACGAGTACCGGAAAATCTTCCGGTCCGTTGAATCGACCGGTTTCTTTGTTGGCATCGATGCTTGATGTACTTCACAGAATCTGCTCTGATGCATATGTGAAACAGGATCTCTTTGTTGCTGGTAGTGACACAAGCACGAACACCGTAGAATGGGCGATGACAGAACTGCTTCGCCATCCAGAAAAAATGGCTAAAGCACAATCTGAGCTCAGGGAAACCATTGGCGCGGGTCGTTTCGTGACAGAATCTGACATATCACAGCTTCCTTACTTAGAAGCAGTGGTGAAAGAGACCTTAAGATTGCACCCACCTACACCTCTTCTATTACCCCACAGAGCAGAGGCAACTACAGAGGTAGCTGGTTTCACCATCCCCAAGCATACGCAGGTGCTTGTGAATGTGTGGGCAATCGGCCGCGATCCAGCATATTGGGAGAATCCATCTTCTTTCCTGCCAGAGAGATTTGTCCAATCTGAAATAAATTTCAAGGGGATGAATTTCCAGTTCATCCCTTTCGGTGCCGGAAGGAGAATGTGCCCCGGCATGCCTTTGGCGGTTCGCATGGTTCATTTGGTGTTGGCTTCTCTCATCCATTCATTTTCATGGGAGCTGCTCGATGGAATGGCTCCCGAACAACTTGGTGTGGAGGCCAAGTTTGGTTTAACACTGCGGAAAGCTGTGCCTCTTAGAGTTCTTGGCTCTCCCTTAATTGAGATGTAAATGGTTGTAAATAATCCATGGTTGTTGACTTCCTTCTAGCTGGCGGCCCTTATCTGTATTCATTAATGCTAAATAAAAGCAGATGGAAGAAGAAGCTAGTTGGACGCATACAGACGTTCAATGCAAATCACAAACATTAATTGGTGTTGTTCTTTACTAGCGTCCGGGACCGACCTTCTGTTTGAATGGCCAGCTGCAAACTTCAAAGTTGGTCCGTTTAAAAGATCGCCGCCAAATAAGAAGTTGATATATTTTCATCAACTTTGCAAGTGGCATCCATGATTGTTCATGCTCTTAGAGATCAGCATCTAAACAATTGGCCAGTAAACTAAGTAACTGTCCGATTAGTCATAAAAGCTGATGAAAAAGTGTTGAATAATTACGATTTGAAATTACAGATACACAGATAATGAAAAAAGAAAGCAAGAATTCACAGATTGTGACCTCCATAGAATTGAACTTGGGTAGAAGAAATCATAAGGAAGAAACTGGTGAAGAGAAAACAAAGGGAAGAATGCCTGCCCATTATTTCAGGTTTTCTATTACATATTTTTACATTCCAATTACGCGCAGAATTTCTAGATCTACAGATACAGTGTTTGATATCTTCCCAAAGCATGTCATATGATGAATTCCAACTCAATTAGTTTAGAATCATGGCAACTCACCTTTAACCAGCAACGGAATGCTTGTCGAGTGATCTTCAGGTGGTATGCGAGAGTTAGAAGCAACTTTTCCTTTCACTTGCCCCTAGCGCTACTTGTGGAACATATGCTTCTATGGCACTTGAGTGTAGCATGTCTTTTCATTTTTTTTTTCCCTCTTGCTTACATTATTATCATCATGAATTCAAAATTTAACTTAAATGTAACAATTTGCAGTAAATCTAAAGGGGAGGCTCTTCTATTTAATCAATTGTAATAAATTGGCGTATTTTGGTCATTTTCTACTCAAAGGTCCTTGTTAGGACCATAATATATAACCTGGTCTGCAAAATTATAGGGCTAAAAGATTTTTGTTTTATTAAGGAGACAACTATATATAACGTTAATTTATTGGGACAACACCAGGAAACAAGGGTTCAGCTCCAGGTTGATTTAAGAGTTGTGCGATGATAAGCTTGACACTAGATTAACTGAAAAACAAGGGTGGAGCAAAATGAGATATCGACATTTATCATTTATGGGAAAAAAATACTCTACGATGTCAACATAAAAATAAGCATTTTTTCGCGGGTCCATAATTCATATACAGGGCTCCACCTCAATTTATTTTTATTTTACATGTAAGTTTTAAAAAATTTCACTTTTTATAAATAAAAATTTTAAAAAATAATATTTCAACCCATGAGCAATTACCTGCACACACCCTCTCCGCCGCGCATGTTGAAAAAGGGGAGTCATTATTGCTCGCACATATCTCATAAGAAATTTTTGCAGGGTAAAGCAATTCAAACAAGTGGGCAAGCTAATTAATGCTCTGACTTTCCAAGAGGCTTAAAAGATTCGCTCCAACGACTAAGAAGGATTGGAGAAATGGCTGAGCTAAGCTCCGATCTGGTTTTGTGGCTCTGTATTCTCCTGCCATCCCTGTATATTTTCAATCTGATCCGTCTCCGGAAAACCAGCAAGCTCCCACCGGGTCCGGTGGGTTTTCCGGTGGTCGGGTCTCTCTTGGAACTCGGCCGCATGCCCAATGAGTCGCTCGCTAGACTCTCCCAGCTGCACGGTCCGCTCATGGCGCTGCAGCTCGGTTTCATCACCACCGTGGTGGTCTCGTCGGCTGAAATGGCCGAACAGGTGCTCCATAAGCACGACCAGGCGTTTGCGGGCCGAACCGTCGGAGACGCCGTCAAGGTGTTGGACTACCACCTCTACTCGCTGGTGTTTAGTCAGAACGGAGAAAGATGGAGAGAGTTGAGAAGGATCTGCAACACCGAGCTGTTCACGCCCAAGAGACTGGACACGTTAACAGGCTTCCGGGAGCAAAAAGTTCAAGCCCTTCTCCGGCATGTTCACACGGCGTGTGCGGCCGGACGTCTGGTCAATATTGCCGAGTGCGCCTTCGGAACAGCCTTAAACTTGGTGGCCAACACCATCTTTTCACAGGACGTGGTGGATCTCGAGTCGGAGTCGACCGGAGAGGTCAAGAGCATTGTGTGGGAGCTTTTAGTACTCGGCGCAAAGCCAAACCTTTCAGACTTCTTCCCGGCGCTCCGGTGGGTCGATCCTCAAGGTCTGCGGCGTCGAACTAGAACTCTTTTAAAGCGGTTGTATGATGTGTTTGACCAATTGATCGACAAGTGCATGGAATCGGATGCAGCTGCAAACGGAGGGGAGAAGAAGACGTATGGTGACTTCTTGGAAGTGCTTCTTGAACTCACCAGGAAGCCAAGCTCAGGGTTCACCAGGGAGAATATCAGGCCTCTGTTAACGGTGAGCTCCCTTTTATTCAACCCCATTTTATTCTTCGTTTCATGTATATTATTTTCTTACAAGAGCCTGAATCATAAGCCAATCACATATAGTTTAATAAATTTTGTCAAGTAGATTTCATACCGAGTTCGAGCGATTCTAGGAAAGATCTCAAATTTTCAATATGAAAGGTTATTATTTTACCTGCTCTGTTTTTTTTGGAAAGCTTTACTGTGTAGGGGTACTTTCAAAAGGATCGTTTCCTTTACCTTCTCGTCTTCTGTTAACCACAGTTAAAAATTGAATCAATTGTGTAGCAAACGACTCCCTTTGCCTAAATAAAGTTATAGTTTTGGAAAATTATAGTAGCATGACATATAGCTTCATGTTTTATATTTTAGGAAAAGAATAAAGAACAAATGAAGAAAAGAAAGACATTAAAAGAATGTAAATTAGTTGTCAGAAAAAAAAACATGTCATGACATGTCCCTGTGGCCAAGATGGAGTAGCGTGCACAATGCTGCACACAATAAATATATACCCCTTCAAAAAAGAGAGAGGGTTGGAGTATTTTAGAAATTTTCTACTATTAAGTATAGTTTTTAATTTTTTTTACTTTCTTTTATTTTTTTTTTCTAAACCTTCATTTCTATAGCTAGTACCGCATGTTAAGCTACTTTGTGTCGCCATTCTTCGTTACCATTAAATAACCAAGTATTTTACCAAATTAGACTGTCAATTTTTTGTAAAACAGGACTTGTTCATTGCTGGAAGTGACACACCTTCTGCCACCATAGAATGGGCCATGACCGAACTGCTTCGACACCCAGGCAAGATGTCTGCAGTTCAGCTCGAGCTGGAACGGGCCATCGGCACAAAACGTCCGGTGAAGGAGTCTGATATCGAGCGGCTACCTTACCTACAAGCACTGGTGAAGGAGACCCTGCGGTTGCACCCGCCGGTTCCTCTTCTCGTCCCACATAGAGCAGATGTAACTACAGAGGTAGCAGGCTTCACCATCCCTAAGAACACTCAAGTTCTTGTCAATACGTGGGCCATCAGCCGTGACCCCGCCTGCTGGGAAAATGCAACATCCTTCTTACCAGAGAGATTTCTAAATTCTGATGTAAATTTCAAAGGAAAGGATTTCCATTTCATCCCTTTCGGCAGCGGAAGGAGGATTTGCCCCGGCATGCCCTTAGGGGTCCGCATGGTTCATCTGGTGTTGGCTTCTCTGCTTCATTCGTTTTCATGGAAGCTCCCTGACGGAAAGGCTCCCGAGCAACTTGATGTGGGAACCAAGTTTGGCATATCACTGCAGAAAGCTATACCTCTCCAAGCGTTCCCTTGTCCACGGTCGCTAAATGGCGTGGAATAAGTCTTCATGGAAATGTGTTCTAGAAAAGCTATTCTAAGTTTTGAAATGGGGATGAAAAGAATTTCATGGTGAATGACTGTTTCACCATTTGATGGCCTGGAAAATTATATTTGTTTGGTGTTTCATGGAACATGTAGAAAATGGTGGAAGAAGGACTTTTTTAGCTCATAAGTTTTACTAGTAGAATCTCTTACTAATGCACTAGGAAGAACAGTGGCGGAGAAATACTTTTGATGGGGCACTTATATATGTAAGGATAAATGTTTAAAGATGCTCATTTTAAGATAGGAAAATTTCAAAAGACTGATTTCAACTACCCACATCAGTGATCATGTGGCTCTGCCATCAGTGATCATGTGGCTCTGCCACTGAGTAGGAGAATCTCATGTCTTTGCTGCTAATTTGAAGGTCAGCCTACTCCGAGAAACATGGGGATTACGTGGATATAACTAACTGCTGCCTATGTCTTTATTAGCCAATTGAAGATGGAAGGGTTCTGTCTTCATCTGCCATGTACTAAGAACAGAAGTGCCACACTTCATATTGTTATTTGAGCCTATGGTTCTCTATAAGAAATTTTTTAAACCTTGGGGTGTTAGCGGTCTCTTACCAGTGCAATTAGTTCTACAAAATTATGATACACAATATTGGAACATATAAGCACAACAAGTTTTTAAGTTTTCTTGGCATGGCTGCTACCATCTTTGCAATTATCACTGGAGGACAACTTCAGTAAGACAAGAACAACCGTCAGTACCAGTATTACTGACGGCCTACACTAGCTGTCACTGTAAATGATGTTGTTGAAACTTTCAGTGACAATAAAGTAGACCGTCGATTTTGTTCACCTACACCCACGGCCGTAAGTCCAAATCTCTGTCGACAGCCTCTTATCGTCAGTAAAACATACTAAGATTGTGGAAGATAATAAGACAAATGATATGATGGCTCAGGGTAGATAAATACCCTTTGACCACCATTGTTTTTTACTATTTTCAATTTTTCCTTTTTTTTCTCTCTCTTCACCCCCTCTTCCTTTTTCTCTCCTCACCTGCGCTCGTCTACCCCCTTTTCTCTCATCTCTCCTCAACGTTTCTCCTTCATCCTCCACTGAATCCTTCATCATCGACTGAAGGCTTCAGATGGCATCGGCCATGGCCATGCCGGTGATTCAATGACCGGTGGCGGTGGGTGAGACTAAAGGTAGGTTTTCTCCAGTCTACATTCCTCTTCTCATTTGTCTTTCTCTCTTTCCTCTTCTTTAATCAGGGTTCTCAGCTTTCAGAAACCCTCTTACTCTAGTAAGGGTTTTGATTTTCCCTTAGCTCCACCCTCTAGCTGCTCAGAGCCAAGAATTCTGCTTACACGATCTTGGATTCTCTCCAACTCTGGAAAGGCAATCGCTTTCAATAGTTGGAGGACCTTCCTACGAAGGACGCCAGTGCTGCCCATCGGAAGGCCCCTGCAATTTGATCGTAGTCAGCTTCGTTGACCCATATCCTAGCTCTCCCGTTGTGCTCATCCACTGTAAGGGGCTGAAGAGCAGCAAAAACTCGAAGGATGAGCCAAGTTCTCACAATCTGTTGGCGAGAAGCAGTGCGAAACAGGAGAAAGTCGTCAACATATTGGAGGGTGGAGAAGGCCTGCAGGTGGGGTAGTGAATGTGGAGTGATGAAGCCAACGACTGCAACGTGACAAAATATGCCAGAAAGCACTCAACAACTAAGTTCAAAAGTAATTATGATAGCGGACAACCCTGACGGAGGCCGCGACCGAGACAAAAGAATTCGCCACACATCCCATTGAAGGTGACCGCAAGCTGGGCCCTTGTGACGAGTGAGAGGATCCACTGTCGAAACCACAAACCAAAAGAAAGGCGAGTGAGGAGGTCAGATAGGAACTCCCAACTAACCGAATCAAAAGCCTTGGAAATGTCCAACTTAAGGATGAAAGAGGGAAGACACACATAGTAGATGTAATCAACCTCATTGGCAAGGACGACTGCGTCATGCAAACACCGACCCGTGATGAACGCAACCTGGAAGGAGTTGATGATAGATGGCATAACAGGTGCAAGTCGCAAGGAAAACAACTTAACGATAATCTTATAGGGAGTGCCTAATATGAAGATCAGGTGAAAGTGGCTGACGTCCATAGGGTTAGGACGCTTAGGCACAAGGACACATGTGACTTAATTAAACTCTTTAAGAAAGAGAGAGTTAAAGGCAAACTCATCACAAAACTCGAACACATCAACGCTACAAGCCTCCCAAAAGGTACAAAAAAACTCAACAGGAAAACCATCAATGCCAGGCGCCTTACCCGAGTCGAGGGCCCAAACAACATTCTTAATTTCTTGGTGCAGGAAGGGCTGCTCAAGAGTGATCATCACAAGAGACAGAGAGGAATGAGAGGTGAATATGTGGCAGAGGGGCACAAAAGCGAAGAGGTTTAGAGTATAAATCACAGAAATGAGCGGTCAAAGCCGGGAAGATATCATCACCAAGAAATTCCCTGTGGCCCAAATAACCATGGACTGGAGCAACGCCTATCGGCGTCTCTGAGAGGCGGCCAAGTGGTAGAAACAAGAATTCTGGTCACCATGCGAAAGCCAACCCAACCTAGAAATATTGTCAGATGACTGGAGGGACAAAATCTCCTCATCTCAGAAAACTCACCTCAGAAAATTTACCACTCCAAAAAATATGCTTCCAGGCAATAACCAACTTTTTAATGCAATGCAACTTACGCGATAGTCTAAAAGCAGCCCACCTACCTTTGACGGTGAGAGCCCACCACCTAGGGGACAACATCAACAAAAGATTCATTTCGGACCCACCAAAGCTCAAAGCGAAACCGGGTCCGCCCGGTTCCAGCCCTATCCTGAAGAAGTGAAAGTAACGCATGATCAGACAAATGTCTCTGTCCTAAGACCAAGGACGACGATCGAAAGTAGGGAACAACTCAGGCGAGAGGATGACACAGTCCAGCCTCCAGAGAAGGGAAGGATTTCTATTGTTGGACCAAGTAAACTTCTCATTATTCAAAGGCATGTCGAAAAGACCGAACTCATCAACAAACAAGCGAAAGACAGACATAGACGAACCAGAAGTGATAGGGGAGGAGGAGTCCATAGGGCTAAGGAGGCAATTGAAGTCCCATGCCTAAAGCCACTGTAAAGAAGCAAGCTCATGAGCATGATAAAGCTCAACCCACAGCTGGTCACGCAAAGACCATAAACCGTCGTAATTAAGACCGGACCATTGGGCCCGAGACCATTGAGGATGGTCGAAATAGAGTACTTACCAACAAGCACGACAAACCCCGCAAGAGGTGGAGACCAAACCAATAGAATGCTGCCAGCAACACCATTAGCAGGAAGGTACCCAAAGGATGGCTAACGCAATAAAATACAAACGCATACATGAAATACTACAGACAGCTTGGTCTCCACAACAATTGTCTTGGTCTCCACAACAATAAGCAAGGAAGGCCAATGCTGATGGACCCAAGAAGAGAGGTATCTACGTCGATAACAGATACTTAGGTCACGTACATTTCAACAAGCAACCCTCATGGGAAAACCATGTGAAGCGATGCACGCCTAGCTGTCCTAACAACACCGGGAGGGAGGATGGAGACTGCGGAAGCCCGTATCCTATAGAATTCCCACCACAACCTGGCAAGGCTGGAGCAGGAGGCCGGCGCAATAGTGGAAATAAAAGATGAACGTAAAAAATTGAGCTGTTCCTGAGGAAGCGAGACCCTAAGATAAGCAAGCACATCCAGAAAAGAAATGCCCAACTCAACATCTAACAAAGAAGAAACAGACAACAACCTATTGGGCGAGAGAGGACAAACAAAAGGTCCAGTGGTGAGACCAGGCAACCGAATAGGAAAGGGAGGAGAGGACGGGAAAACAGGGGTGGATGTAGAGTCGAAACACAGAACGGGGAAAGCAGTGCCAACACAAGGAATGTGGGGGAGGGCAGGGCTAGTGGGGGGGAAGAGGCTAGCAGGTGGGGGTGTAAGAGCAGCCGCAACTGAGTGTAGGGAGCAAAGCAAGCAGGAAAGGAAGGTAGGTGGCAAAACTACTGTCAATGCAAGCAGAAGAGGATCGGAGCAGGTGGGCAAAGAAGGTGGTTTTGGTTGGTAGCGGGGGCAAATGGGGGCCGGTTAAAAGGGTGAAAAGCAAGGTAAAGGCAGTGGAGGGAGATGAGTTGACAGGGGGTTATGTGTGGACAGAGGCCAAAACAACCGAAGCCGCAGTCGAAGAAGAGTGAACAACAACAGTGGCCTCAAGGGAGAGACCTTCAGACGATGGGAGAACGGGAGCACACAAATAAGCAAGGAAGACAAAAGAAGGCAGGACCGCCGACGCACAAGGTGGAAAACTGTCGAATGGGCGGGCGGCCGACTGTGCAAGTGCAAAAGATCGGATGTCGCCAAGAGCAGACAAAGCGGTTAGCAACATCGGGTCGGGGCATCCAGAGGTAGATGAGCACGAACCACCAACTCTCAAAGAAGAAAAATGAAGGAGCAAGCAGGGTACCTCAAAGAAGTGCAGCGGAGAGCAGGCAGGGCACCATTGAGTAGGCCAGGTCGGCTCCAGCGGTGAGGGAAGCAAGGGCGAGAGCTGCGATGGCGAGAGCTCGACACGCGGGGAGGACTGGTGCGGCAGTCCACCTACGCTGAAGACCTGCGGAACCTCAACAGAGAATGGCAGACCCCGTGCGCCAGGAAAAGAATGTCTACGCCAAAGAAGCTGAATAGAGCCAAAGAAAATAGAGCTAGCATCAGAGGTGGGCAATTGAGGAGCAACTGGCGGATGAACCTAAACCCAGAAGGAGGAAGTGACTACTGCAAAGCGGTGCCACCGACTGAAAAGTTCGCTGATCAATCTGACAAGCTGGGAAACGATAGCGTGAACACGTGGCAACCTGGCGACCATTCAAAGTAGTACACCTCTGACACCACCATTGACCCCATCTGACGATGATAAAAGCGACCGACCGAAGTAGGTAACGAGGTCTGGAAGCACGACGAGAAGAGGGGACACACCAAGCTGAGGGGGTTGGCCAACCAACAAAGACCACCTTGGGGCGCCTCGGCCGCAAGGAATTGTCGTCCATCTGCAATAGGAGAAACTCGCAACGTGCGGTTGGGGTGAATGCTTGGAGGAGACCGCGAGCATCAAGTAACTGAAGTGAGCCGACGAAAACACAATTGAAGATGTTAGACTACCAACTGAATGATAAAACCAAAGCCTGATGGGCCCCCTCAGGCGAGCAGAGAAAGCTGACAGCAGCACAGCAAAGCAAGCGATTAATGGGGAGGGCGTTACCTGGCCGGATACCACAAAGACTGGGACCACCAACCCAAGCCCCACGCGGCGGCCGCAAAGGTGGAGGAGGAAGGAGGGTGGTCATGTTTCCAGACCTGCCTAGAACACGTGTGTGTCCACCCACTACCAAGGGCAGCTGCGTCCGGACGCACTCAAAGTGGAAGAGGACCGAGAAGCAAAAGCAGCGAAAGTAAGCCTCAAAAAGTTGACCCACAAATACTGTCAATGCTTTAACAACACTAGAACACCAATACCACTGCACCAGCATTCTCAAACATTTCCTCAAACAGGCAGCCTCAAACATTACCAGGCTCAAGGGAAAAACATTCCCAGTGAGAGAGAGAGAGAGAGGCATGCCTTACTTTTTCTTTGTTCACTGAGTATTTCCCTCCCATTTCGGTGGTTAGGTCGACGCCTTTCAAATAGCCTCACACGCCAACACAGTCGCTGTCTAACACCACTCCCCTTCCTCTTCCTGTCATCTTCTTGAGAGAGAGAGAGAGCTAGTCGGAAAAGGTTGTGGCCCTTAATCTGCCTGTCATCTTGCAACTAGTCGGAGTCGGTCACCGTGTGGATGGCCGGAAGTGGTCGTCGGCCGCTGTGGGCACCGTTGGTCACGTCTGAGATTCACGCGGGAGAGTGGAGGTTTCGGTCGGGAGGTGAGTAGACACTAGGAGAGAGGGTAGCATTGGGTCACGGGCCGAGAGAGGAGCTAGAGAGAGAGAGAGAGAGAGAGAGAGAGAGAGAGAGAGAGAGAGAGAGAGAGCCGATAAAATGTGAATATATAACAAAATTTGAGGACAAGAGGTCCCCTAAATACAAAATAATCCGCAAAAAATACATACCGCAAAAACATAAGCAAGAATAAGAAATATATACATACAAAGTACAGAAAAATAAGAGAGAAGAGGAAAGACAAAGTGACACAGTCACCCAACCGCAGACTGGTAACCGAATGGCAAACTGGACATCCCTTTGCACAAGACGAGCCACAGAATTTGGTGAAGAGAAGGTGCCCCTGAAGACCCTGTTGTTACGCTCTGCCCAAATGCGCCACAAAATATATATATATATATATATATATATATATATATATATATATATATATATATATATATATAGAGAGAGAGAGAGAGAGAGAGAGAGAGAGAGAGAGAGAGAGAGAGAGAGAGAGAGAGAGAGAGAGAGAGAGAGAGCAGCCTCGTCCCCCTTTTCTTAAGATGGATGGAGAAGATGAGAAGGAAGAACATAACACAATAAAGATAAGTGGTGGGCCATGAGAAGGAAGAACATAACACAATAAAGATAAGTGGTGCAGGCCCAGAACTCACTTATTTTTTGTAAAAAGGAAAGGAATGATGATGAGGCAGAGGAGGACAAGAGAATTACTGGCTCTCTGCGCATCCATAAGTGTCTCTTTTTGAGTTTCTCCGTTTGACTTCTCTACATTTCGAGACACTACAAAAAAATATTAGTTTTTAGGGAGGAAAATGTCTATTATATTATATTCTTTCACCTGCACAACTACACTAACAAAAACATGTCAGTAAATTCCAAATCTCTATTGACGGCATCATATCATTAGTAAAAGCCATAGTTGGGTAACCCGACAATTCGACTAGAGAATTATTCGAATCGGATCAATATCGTTCTCTTACTGGGTCACCAGTAAGACCCAAGCTATCCACCCCAAGACTCGGTTGACTTGGCTAAAACTCGACCGACTCGGCCGAGTTTTGGTGACATAAAATAAATTAATGATAAATATTGATTTTGATTTTTTTTTTTCCTTGAAAAAGACAAAAAAAAGGGATGAACTGAATTGGTTGGTTCTATATATATATTCCTTTGTGATGGAGGTTGGACCATTCGTTGGGGGTTTTTTGGGGAAACCCCCCAAAACCAGCCTTGCCCTTGATCTCTCCCTCTTTCTTTGATGCCTGAAGGTGATCGATTGGGTCATCGGTGACCTCGCAACACCGGGAAGAACATGCATCTATTTTTTGTATACTTTGGTTTCATTAAGTCTTTAAGCATTGAACAGTCAATTAGATCATTTGAGAAAAAATTATAAATAAATAGAGAGCAACAGTCTGGTAACTCAGTTGCATGTAGACAGTTCGATTCTTAGTATTTGACTCAGCCAAATCACCGAGTCAACCCACTGGCCCAGTTGATTGCCAATCCGAGTCTGATTCCTGAGTTTGCCAACTATGGTAGCATCTACTAAGATTATGGAAAAAAAAAAAACCAATGATATGATGGCAGTCTGGGTAGATAAATACCTTTTAATTTTTCTATTTTCAGGCCTTTCCTTAGTATTTTGCTATTTGGGAATTCAACACAAATGTCTCTTATCAATTTTTGATCGTCGTCCTCATCTTTTTTGGCATTTCAGAAAGAAACTGGTTTCTCTTATTGGAGAATGCAAAAACCAAACGTAGGCAAGCTGGAGTATCCTAAAGAGGAGGTCACTGATAGAATGGCGGGGGTTGTGGACATGGCAGCAGTGGGAGCTATTCGCAAGCTGTCTATTAGCAGACATCAAACTGCACGCACAGGTGAACAAACATCCCCTGTTCAGGCTCAATAAAACGTTGACTTACCTCATATAATTGATATGCTGCAATTTTACTTGCGATTCTTTGAACATGTGATTCCAAATAATTTGCATAAATAGTTTATCCTTGTTCGTTTTCCTTGCCCTTCAGTTGCTTTTTCACATTTGTCGATTTTGAAATTGAGAACAATGTTATACAAAACACAGAACAAACTTAGTTAATTAATCAAGAAGACCATACACGATCCATTTATTGTAGATAGTGGAACTAACTGCATTTATTCTTATTACTTATTCATAATACACAACCTTTGTGTTGGCCTATTAGTAAGAGGATATGCAAACATATCTTCAGTTCTTGTTTTAGTCTTTTCTTTTATGACAAAGTAATTGAGTATGCTTATATGAGATTACACTCTTGTTATTATTAGAAGAAAACGCTCATAAAAAGATCTATATTAAGTTGGTGTTCTGTATAATGGCACCTGAGTCGATTCACTAATTATTAATAGGAATACTTAACAAATTACATACATGAAAGAAAATGGCAAGTCACATTTCTTTTCTAACTTTCCTTGTATTTTATGTCTCTTCCTCTTGAAAGATAACACTTTATGACGGCAACGTTTTGTTGCTCTCTAAGAGAGTACCTGATTGTTCCTGCCAACTTGTTGGAAATTTTTGTTAAATGTTCTATGCCCGTGAAACGGTGGGCATTAAAATGAATATTGTCTATATTTATTGTGGATCTCTGAATCCGCTGACCATTTATCTCAGCATTTATGTTCAAAATTTTCCAAGGTTGACCGAAGACAACGGTTCTGATTGAAATTAAATGTAGGAATCGGATGTGACAAGATGTCGTGAGTCCTACGTGATGAAGGAAGACCTTTAAACCTATCGTGAGATCAGAATGAAATTATCAAAGGCGTCTTTGACAGGTTATGTTTGATTTATGTGATGTTAATGTCTTTTGCTTCGGGTAAAGAATATCCTTGACTAATTTAGGTCTCTCCCCTTCAAACACGGTTGGAGATGAAAGAACAAAGAAAGCTAGTCTTTCTTTTTTTCTGGCCGTCCACCAGAGTAGGGGTGAACAACGAGTCAAGGCTCGACTTATTAAAGTTTGGCTCATGAACGAGTTCGAGTCAAGTCATTTGCTTAACGAGTCAAACTCGAGTTCATGAGTCGACTCGTTCCAATATTCAAGTTGAGTTAAAGCGCAGCACGTAACTGCTGAGTCGACTCGAGCCTTAATCAAGTTTGTTGAACCTTAATCAAGTTGATATATTCAAACGAGTTTATGAGTTTGTCGAGTCCTAATCAAGTCGAGATCGAGCTCAACACGTAACAATGAATATCAATTCTATTCAAACAAGTTTATCAAGCTTTAATCGAGTCGAGCTTGAGCTCAACACATAATGATGAATATCAATTCTATTCAAACTAGTTTGTTGAGCTCGAGCTCAACACGTAACTGCCGAATCGAGCTTGAGCTGCTTCCATCGAGTTATTCTCAAGCTCAAGCCGAGCTCGAGCTGACTAAACTAGGGCCCAACTCAGCTCGTGTTCACCCCTACACCATAGGCTCAAACAGGATGCCTAACCCATCTTCCTGGCAGAGGAGATCTCGAAAGAGCTCCTCACAATTCAAGACAATACCTTGAGGGTCACTGCTGAGTCTGCCCCCACTGCTTAATTGATCTACTCTGTTCTTTGTTCGTTTCCCCTTGACCACGTTCTCAAGCTACGTGGTGTTGCGGTCGCCTTCCGAAAGCAATCTGATTTTAACTTTTTGTCTCCAAATCTCACATCCACATTTTAACTTTTTGTCTCCAAATCTCACATTCATCTGTGGAGATTTGGTCAACTCAGAGCTTAGGAAAAACTCATCTAATCTAGACTGCACTCTGTGAAGCTCCTCCCTAGGCAAGGAAATTATGCTGCTAACGTTACTGACGTTGTTTCTTTTCCATCGAGCAAGGCCACATCTCATTTTTTTATCAGTTTTTTATCATTTGAGGTTCATCCCAGCATTCTTTAACGGTGTTGACTGTTGATGCAGCTCAACTTCTTTCCCCAAAAGTTGTACTGTCGTAGTACCGGAACTGGCCTTTGTTTGGCCTGCAAGTCTGCTGACTAGAACAAGAGACGTGCAACATAAGGGCACCAAGAGGCTGACCAGTGCCTGTTCACACAGCACCAATCTAGCGACTCAGAATTCGGGCATCTCCATCCCTATTATTGGATCAACCAAGGTATGAAGGTTGTTATCCCAGATAGATTTATTAAAGTCTCGACATGAAACTCTATTAGGAGGGCCGCCAGTTTTGTCCTTTTTGTTTCGCATCAAATTGAAATGCCCCATCACAAGGCCTGGTAAGTTATAGCTCGCTACAATCTGGTGCAGATCCTGAAATTGAAAGTCTCACTCCCGCCAACCCGTGCGAAGGTAAATATCTCCTGCCATTGAACTGGTTAGAGCTTCTCTCTCCTCCCTTGCTTGTACTATATTTACTTTTTCTATTCTGATCTCCAGGTCGCAGTCATTGAGATCATGCTTCACTATCAGCAAACTTAATTACAACCTATTAATCTTGCATCCCCTTGTTTTAGATGCGTGATGTATAAAATTTTATAACCCAAGAAATTTTAAACTGTGTTTTCTAACAAAAAATTTATCTACACGTAACAAGAATGCTTATCTATTAACTTTTAAAAGTTAAATGTCAATTTATTATTTGCTAATACATTCGGAAATTTCACATCCACGGATTGAATCAGACCTTATCCCATCTAATCTCAAATCAAAGTTTGGATCACAAACTAAGGATCTGAAACCTTTTTTTTTTTAATATAAGATAATGGTAGGATCCAATGTTTGTTTACATTGTTCGTGGATTCTATATCAGCCTTGAAAATATCAGAAACTTTGAATCGAATAAGGCCGCCAATGATTTTTCATTTTTTCAATTTTTCTTCGGAAGTGAGATGCTTGGGTGGGCGACAAAGATTGATGGGGCATCTTTCCATGCCCCCTCCCTTACGGCCATTTGGTCCACTGATTCGGGGTCAGCAAACGCGCTTGCCGTATGTAACTGGTCATGAGGGTGAGTGGCGTAAAACATCAGGAAGGACGTTCAAGATCTTTGTGGGATAGCACCTTGAGCAAATATGTTTTCACATTTGCAAGAAGCTATAAATATCCGCTTGAACGTCTAATTAACAAGCAAGAAAAGAAGAACCAAAGAAATGGCTGAGCTAAGTTCTGATTTGATTTTTTGGCTCTGTATTCTCCTGCCATCTCTCTATCTTTTCAATCTGATTATTTTCCGGAAAACCAGCAAGCTCCCACCGGGTCCGGTGGGTTTTCCAGTTGTCGGGTCTCTCTTGGAACTCGGCCGCATGGCCCATGAGTCGCTCGCTAGACTCTCCCAGCTGCATGGTCCGCTCATGGCGCTGCAGCTCGGTTTTATCACCACCGTGGTGGTCTCGTCGGCTGAGATGGCCGAACAGGTTCTCCATAAGCACGACCAGGCATTTGCGGGCCGATCCGTCAGAGACGTTGTCACCGTGTTCGACTACCACCACCACTCGCTGGTGTTTAGTCAGAATGGGACAAGATGGAGAGAGCTGAGAAGGATATGCAACATGGAGCTGTTCACGCCCAAGAGACTGGACATGTTAGCAGGCGTGCGGCAAGAAAAGGTTCAAGCCCTTCTCCGGCATGTTCACAAGGCCTGTGCGGCCGGACGTCCGGTCGATGTCGGCTTGTGTGCGTTTGGAACCACCCTGAACTTGGTGGCAAACACCATCTTTTCGAAGGACGTAGTGGATCTCGAGTCGGAGTCGGCAGGAGGGTTCAAGAACTTGTTGTGGGAGATTTTAGACCTCAACGCAAAGCCAAACCTTTCCGACTTCTTCCCGGCGCTCAGGTGGGCCGATCCTCAAGGTATGCGGCGTCGAAATGCAACTCTTATAAAGCGGTTGTATGATGCGTTTGACCAAGTGATCGACAAGCGCATGGAGTCGGATGCAGCCGCAAAAGGAGGGGAGAAGAAGAAGTATGGTGATTTCTTGGAAGTGCTTCTTGAACTCACCAGGGAGCCAAGCTCAGGGTTCACCAGGGAGAATATCAGGCCTCTGTTAACAGTGAGCTCCCTTTTATTCAACCCATTCTTTCATAAGCCAATCACATATAGTTTAATAATTCTTTTTCAAGTAGATTTCATAACGAGTTCGAGCGATTCTGGGAAAGATCTCAAATTTTCAATATGAAAGCATATTGTTTTACCTGCATCTGTCGACTAGCGTAATATCTAGGGGTGTTTTCAAAATGATCCTTTCCTTCACCTTCTTCTTACATGTACGTCCTGTTAACCATAGTTAAAAAAAGGAATGATCGAATGTATATCAAAAGAGTCATTTTCCTTCTTTTAAAGATGGCTCAGGCCGCCTCAGGGTAAAGGTCGAAATAAAGTTATAGTATTGAAAAATAATGGTAGCAAGACATGTAGCTTCATGTTTTTTATTTTAGGCAAAGAATAAGGAACGAACTAAGAAAAAAACATTAGAAAAAAGAAATTAATTTTGTAAAAAATATAAAAAGGAATGAGGCAATGATGCATTCAATGTTTATTTATTTTTATATTAAATCTTCAAATATTAGCTTTGTTATATATATATACGAGTGCCGCTTCATATATCAAAATATGTAAATGAGTGTTTCTCCGGAAAATTTTTCTGGCTTTGCCAGTAAATACAAAAGACAGGCGTATGTGGCGGCAGCTGATAGAAGCGTCCTTTTGAGTTTTTTCATTTTTTTCATTTTTTTTGTATGCATATGTCCAAGCAAGAGAAATTTTGTCATTAACTGTTGTACTAAATTTTCGTGCACCACTACAGCATATATGGCCAAATTGGCCTATAAGGGGGCTGCCTGATCCACCCTATGTTCCTTGAGCCGCAGCACTTGGCTTTTTGTTTTTTCAAATTTAACCTGGAAAAAACGTCTTCATGATGAGTTCAATTGTGGGCTTTATGGTCCTTTCATACATGGAGCATTTTTGTTTTCAAGGACCAAACACCCAACTTTCAGACAAAGATAACACTAAATCCTACTCCTTGGGAGTGGTTGGGCAATGAAAATAGCTTGTTACTATTCCTTGAATTTGCTATAAAGATTGGGGCAGGTTACAGATTCATGGAACTGTGTAATACGTTATTTCATATACCAGTTACAATCTTTAAGGCAGCTTTATAAAACTGTGTAATACATTGTTTTGAAAACCGGCTATAATCTTTGGGGCATGCAGCTTCATGAAAGAGTAACAAGCTGTTACTGTTACTATTGCCAGACAACTCCCTTTGGGAATTGAAATTGTATCAAGGTCAAAGCAGCACCACATGCTACGTTGTGTTGTCATTCTTCATTACTATTAAATCACAAAGCATTTGACCTAATTACACAGTTATTGTTTGGTAAACCAGGACGTGTTCATTGCTGGAAGTGACACAACTTCTACCACCATAGAATGGGCCATGACTGAACTGCTTCGACACCCAGACAAGATGTCCACAGCGCAGCTTGAGTTGAAACGAACCATCGGCACAGAACGTCTTGTGAAGGAGTCTGATATCCAGCACCTCCCTTACTTACAAGCACTGGTGAAAGAGACCCTGCGGTTGCACCCGCCGGTTCCTCTTCTCATACCACATAGAGCAGATTCAACTACAGAGGTAGCTGGCTTCACCATCCCTAAAAACACTCAAGTTCTTGTCAATGCATGGGCCATCGGCCGTGATCCCGCTAGCTGGGAAAATCCAACATCCTTCTTACCAGAGAGATTTCTAAATTCTGATGTAAATTTCAAAGGAAAGGATTTTCATTTCATCCCTTTTGGCGCCGGAAGGAGGATCTGCCCCGGCATGCCTTTAGGGGTCCGCATGGCTCATCTGGTGTTGGCTTCTCTCCTCCATTCATTTTCATGGACTCTCCCTGATGGGATGGGCCCCGAGCAACTGGATGTGAAAGCCAAGTTTGGCATAACTCTGCAGAAAGCTGTACCTCTCAAAGCATTCCCTTCTCCACGGTCACTTGATGGCCTGGAATAAGACTTTATGGAAACTTGTTCTGGAAAAACGATTTTAAGTTAAAAATGGGGATGAAAAAACTTTTATGGTGAATAACTTTTGCCATATATTTTATGAACGTCGAGACTCTGCCGGTTTTTCTCTGCATATATTATTCGTGTTTGGATCTAAGTTATATCTAGGGTGCACATTTTTTCATACAACTGGTATCAGAGTGAGGTTCAGTCTAAGGCCCAGTTTGATGGCAGGGTAAATTTTTGCATGGTAAATTTACCATGGAAAAAACTTTTGAAAAAAACATACAGAAGGAAAATTTTGTCTTCTTCCAATCTGAGGCCATGTTTGATGGCAGAGTAGTTTTTTTCAAGATAAAAAAATTAACTGCATTTGGTGCACAGGAAAAAGTAAAGAAAAGACTTTTTATTTTACCGTTGTTCATTTAACACAATGCACGATCAGCTGCTTGGACCTACATACCAAGAAAGATCTCAAGCAATCAAAGATAGTGCAATGTTTCTTATTGTTCTCTACACAGTAAAGAAAAACTCAGTAGACTTGTAAACCCATACCAAAATAAACACATTGAATAAATTCCTGGCATTACCACTCTAGCTGCGTGGACCTCCATCTGGAATGCTTCCTGAAAATTCCAGTTCTAGTTTCTTTATGTTTGATAGCCTAAAATTTTGATTCCAGAATTGAAAAAGACCTGTTTGATGAAAAGGGAATTAGTTACCTAGAATTAAAAATATGTAACGAGTGGATTCATTTGAAACTCTGGAGCCTTCTTGCATAAACCCATAACTCCACCTAGCAATTCAAAGATCCAATAGGAAAAAAAAAACAGAGATGATAATTCAAACAATTGTCTCACAAACACTCAAAAAGAGTCATTAATGATTAAACTGCTACAGCTAATTAAAGATATCGAATGTCTAGTACATGCATCAGATCTGTTCTCGAAACAATGTAGGCAATATTTCTAGAGGTCATTATTGAAAATAGAATGGGTGAAATTCCTTACTGGAGACTCACTATGCAGAAGTATAGGATTGCAAAATTACCATTACAACCATTCAGTGTTGCTGTATGATAAATTTCAGGTAGGAAATGCTACATACGCAAGGACCTTTAACAAAAATGCATTTTAAACACATTGAACTCCAATAGATGCACAATATTCTGTCATGGAGGTACCATGAGCGACTAAGGTATCAACAATAAACATACATCAGCAAGCAGCAAACTGATGCATTACATTGTTCCAATTGTTAGAAAGAAAAATAGACAGGGCTTAAGAAAACAGAAGATTACATGGATTTGAAAGCCATTATCAGTGAACTCCAGGACTGCATTGTTGATTGAGACTTGAGTACTCTTATTGTCTTACACATATAGGTACCAAACACAAGTTTTGCATGATGCTGAGAGTACATTGTTCCAATTGTTAGAAAGAAAAAGAGAGAGATTAGGAAACTGAAGATCTACATGGCTTTGAAAGCGGGTAACAGAAAACTCCAAGAACGCCATTCTTGATTACCCTGACACATATAAGTATCAAAGACAAGTTTTGCATGACCCTGAGAATGTATTTAGCAATGTTTGGTTCTCATTGCTCATGATTGAAAAACTATTGTCGATCTACAAGAAGAAGGTTATGAAAACAACACTGTACATATAAATGCAGCTAAAGCAGAACAATCAACACAGTATACAATGAAGCATGACTAAAAAAAAAAGTGTATATACAATTCCCCGTTCACATCTGCCATGGTAGGCTTGGAAGCGTCCAAATTTTTTGCAAGGTGGGGCGGCCATAGCCGACGCAGCAACTCCAACATTGGTGGAAAAGAGAGAGAACGAGAGAGATTTTAGGGAAAAAGAAAAAAGAAAAAGAAAAGAAGAATAGGAAGACAAAGAAAGGGGCTTCCGGAGCACCCCCTCTGTGCGTCGGCCATGGCCAAAGCAGAGGACCTGCTCTGAGAGCCCCCGCACATGAGAGAGAAAGTGTGTGTGGCATACCTCCTGCGAATGGTGATGGCGAGGGAAGCTGTCGGTGGAAGCTGTAGGAGAAGACACGACTAGTTAGTGAAAAAAGTCAAGACCCTTCAGAGGAGGACTGCAAGAAGTGGAAACTGTGAAAGGATGTTGGCAAAGCACGAGGAGAAAAATGGAAGCTGCAATAGAAGGCAATCCACCGGAGAACAATGGAAGATTTCGAAGAAGGAACTTCACGGGAGAAAAAGGGGAAGACCTTGCGTCGAAGAGAAATGAGGTTGTTCGTTGAAGATAAACGAAGAAAAATCCGTCAAAAAAACTCAGACCCTCCGGGATCCGATTTTTTTCCAGGGTAAGTTTACCTTGGTTGAACGGATTTACCATGTAAAATTTAACATTGTTTGATAAAAATGGTTGAAATCGTAAAAAAATGAAAAATTTCACTCAATGCACAATTTTTTTCATGGCAATCAAACGAGAGCAATGGGTTAGTTTAGTAGTGACATTTATTGGGCTATTTATATTTTGAGATTATGGCGGCATTAGCAGTTTCACTAAATGACTTTGAAAAGCTTAACAATAGCAATTATGGCTATATGTGTGATGCTAAGACTCCTAAAGAAGTATGAAATGCTTTTGCAACTCTCGAGCTCATGATGTCAACCTACACTGTTAGAAAAAGAGTTAGCTACATTAATTGAGGGAAACATGCTTATAGCCTAATATTTTATAAAGGTTAAAAACATTGGTTGGAAGTTTCTCAAATTTACCCTGAGTATAAGATTAGTGAGACCTATATGCGAAAAAATTTTGTTCGTAGACTTCGTCCAGAATTTAGTAGTTTTATAATTGGTGTTCAAGGTTGCCAGTTCAACCAACTTTTTGGAGTTTGAGAATCTTTTGACCAATCAAGAAACATTAGTGAAGCAAATGACTAGACTTTCACTCAAAGTAAATATTGAAGAAGCTTTGTTTAGTGAAGGTCAGACATCACGCTGGCCAGCTAAGCTGGTCATTAGATCTCCAAGTAAGAATATTGACAAAAGGAATGAGAAAAAAATAGAAAAGAAAACAAAAGAAACTACGCAGCAGTGGAGACCAAGGAAGGAATGTTTTAGATGTGAAAAATTGGGTAACTTAATTATTTTGTTGTTGTTATATATAAATGACATGTTTATTGTTGGACAAGATTGTCGATTGATTAGACAATTAAAGAAAGACATGAGCAAGTTCTTTGATATAAAAGACTTGGAACCAGCACAACAATTGTTAGGCATGAGGATTGTTCATGATAGAAATGGCAAAAAACTGTACTTTGAGAAGCTGCTTAGCAAGTTCAGTATGAAAGATGCCAAAACAGTAAACTCCTTTAGCAATACAATTTAAATTGAAAAATGAGCAATGTTCATCCTCAATAAATGAGAAAGAATTAATGGAGAATGTACCATATGCCTTCGCAATAGGAAGTCTCATGTATGCTATGGTTTGCACACGCCCAAACTTAGTTTTTGCAGTTAAAGCCATTGGTGTACTGTCAAGTACAGGCAAGAAGCATTGAGCAGCAGTGAAATATATCCTAAGGTATCTTAAAAATATTTGCAATTATTGTTTATCTTTTAGTGAATCTAACCTAAAAATATAGGATTTATTGATGCAAGCATGGCAGGTGACTTGAACTCTAGAAAGTCTCTTTCTAGTTATGTATTTACCTTTGCAGGAAGAGTTGTATCATGGCAGTCGAGAAGTATGTTGCTCTTTCCACCATAGAAGCAGAATATATTGCAGCAACCAAAGTATGTAAAGAGTTATTGTGGATAAAGAGTTTTCTTCATGAAACATGTCTTAGCTAAAAGACCTATGTGTTACATTGTGATAGCCAAAATGCTATACACTTTGGCAAAAAATTCAACTTTTCACTCAAGGATCAAGCATATTGATGTTAGATATCATTGGATTCATGAAGTGCTTGAGCAAAAATTAATACAGTTAGAGAAGATACATATAGAGAATAATCATGCAGATATGATGACGAAATCACTACCTAAAGAAAAGCATGGCAAATGTAGACATCTAGTTGGGGTGACTGCCTTTAAGGCACATTAAGTATGTTTATTTTGCATGTATGATCTCTCTCTTGAGGCTGGATGGTGAGTTTGTTAGGTCAAGTCCAGCCTCAAGTGAGGACTCGACCTGCCCGTTCACTTGAGTGGGCAGACGGAAAAATAGAAGAATGGCACCCGAGGTGCCCTATTTTTTTCCACCATTTTGAAAATGAGAAAAGGGGGAAATGAGCCCCTTTGGTTGAAAGCTCACCAAACCAACAGGAAGGGTAGTGTGAGTGTGTGCCAATGGTGAATGAAAGGAGAAGGAAAGAGGAAGAAACACAGAGCTATGGGTTAGTGCTACTATGTGGGTATATGTGTAGAGAGAGAAAGTAAAGAAACCAGAGAAAGAAAAGAAGAACACATGCTGCTTTTTGTTCTTGTAGTTTTCTTGTGCATTCATTCTTTATGATTTATGTTATTTTCTACAAGAAGAAGAACACATAATGTTGTTGTATTGCCTCTTTGATATATATATATATATATATATATATATATATATATATATATATATATATATATAACCCCATGATTGGCGATTTTTCCATGTATCTCTTGCTTTCTACATTATCTAGTATGTATTTTGACATATTACTGTAATATTGCAATATTGGTGTTGGGAACTCAACTTTGTGCTAACAGCCGGGTGATTTTAATTTTCAGCAATTTAGTGCCGTCCTTCTTATAAAATCAGTTTGTTTGGACTGCTATGTTGATGCTAAAGGCTGTTGTTAGTTGAGTAATTATTGGATATATGCATTCTTGAAGTTTGAGAGTGTTTGTAACAGCATTAAGTGTTGATATTGGCTAGTTGTTATCTTCTTTAAGTATTCATTTGCAGGGGTAATCTGTTTTTACAATAATATATCTATATTATGAGTTTTTTTACAAGATTGAAACAATTGGGAAAAACAACCATAACATTAGTCGCCTGATGCCCATTCACACTTAAAGCCACCCACACCGAGGAAAAACACCGTAATGTGATGCAACCATTCCCTGCTGAAACCAAGGTGGAAGCTAAGGAAGATCCAGTTCATCTTGTCATATAGGCCTTACATAGGTCCAGGCTTAGACAGAGGAAGCCTTGCTTAGCTTTTTCAAAGAGTGGACAGTCTCATGGCTGATAATGAGATTTGGGGTCAGGGATCTGCCCGGAAGAAAGGCCACCTGATCCACTATCCCCGTTAGGATATGCTTCATGCGGTCCGCGAGAATTCTGTAAGTGATCTTGCAGGCAGAATTGCAAAGGGCAATAGGTGAAGATCACCCACATCCCGATCACCCTCCTTTTTAGGAACGAGAACAACAATGGATCTGTTGATGCTGCGAACCATCTTGCCTTTAGAAAGAAAGTCATTAACCATCTCCACTCAGTTGTCATTGCCGACTCTGCGCCAGTGATCCTGATAGAAACTCGCTGAAAGCCCTATCAGGCCCGAGTGCAATAAGCCTATCGGCACTTGTCACTACTCTCATTACCTCCTCAGAACTGGCTTTCTTGGAAAGAGCCTCATTTTCTTGGGGAGAAACCAAGGGGCCGTTCGCCAGAGGCTCAAAAACAGGATGCCTCACCCATCTTCCTGGCAGCAGAGATCTCGAAAGAACTCCTCACAATTCGATCTATTCTGTTTTTGGTTCGTTTCCCTTTGACCACGTTCTCAGTAAAGGTGGTGTTACGGTCGCCTTCCGAAAGCCATCTGATTTTAGCTTTTTGTCTCCAAAGCTCACATTCATCTGTGAAACTTTGGTCCAACTCGGACCTTAGGAAAAGTTCACAAAAAGCGCCTTTTATACGCCAAAAACACCTTTGTCCTATAAAACGGGAATAAAACGCATTTTTTTAAAAAAAACAAAAAACACCTATAATACTCGTATTATATGTTTTTTCCCTTTTTTCGCCATTTTTTTCAGTTTTTTGCCTTTTTTTATTAATTTTCATCTTTTTTAATTTTTAAGATGTATTAAATGTTTAAATTTTTCAAAAAATTTGCCAAATTTTTCTCGTTTTATTTTTGAGATATAAAACTTTGTCGTATTATACATGTCTTTTTTTTTGCCGTTAATACTAGTACACGTTTTTTGTGACGACATAATTGGCATCGCCAGCCAAACCCTCATCTAATCTATACTGCACTCTGTGAAGCTCTTCCCTGAGCAAGAAAACCCTGCTGCTAATATTTATGACGTTGTTTCGTTTTCATCGAGCAAAGCCAGGTCTCACTTTTATCAATTTTTTTCATGACACGTAACATCGGGCATCCAGTGTGAGGTTCATCCCAGCATTCTTTAACCGTGTTGATGCAGCTCTCCTTGTGAGCCCAAAAGTTGTAGTACCAGAACTGGTCTTTTGTTTGGCCTGGAAGTACGTTGACTAGAACAAAAGACATCCAAGATAAGGGCACTATGATCAGAGATCCCTCTGTCCAGCACTTTGAGATCGTATCCTCCCGTCCAAGAGGCTGACCCAGTGCTTGTTCACGCAGCACCAATCTAGCCGACGCAGAATTCGGGCATCTCCATCCCTATTATTAGATCAACCAAGGTAAGAAGGTTGTTCTCCCAGATAGATTTATTGAAGTCTTTACATGAAACTCTATTAGGAGGGCCGCCAGTTTTGTCCTCTTTGTTGCGCATTGAATCCGTGGAAAGGTAAATACCTCCTGCCACGAACTGGTTAGAGTTTTGCCTGTGCCTGCCTTGGATAACGATCCAGCCCTTATCAACTCTCCCCTGCAAGGAGGCAGGGCTCCATCCAGCGATGATGCGACCTTTGCCTTGGCACACCTTATGATTGAGGTGCCAAGCATAATTGGACCGTTGGTTCTTGACTTCTTCAAGGGTTCTCAGATTCATCATGGGGTCCAGCAGAGATCACTTCCGGATAAGAGGTATGGGTAAGGTCAGATACCTCTTGCCTGGCTGCTTTGTATTTGCTAATACATTCCGCTACTTTATACACTTTTTCAGGATCAACCAACACTTCTGTCTCTCAATTCGGAGGTACTTATCGGGAATTTCACATCCCACGGATTCAATGTCAGACCTCATCCCATCTAATCCCAAATCAAGGTTTGGATCACATCCCAAATCAAGGTTTGGATCACATCTCCGTCAATGTTACGTTAAAGTGAAGATGACATCAGAAAGGAAAGTTATGAGAATTTAAGAGGTTGGCAGCTAAGAACTGGAGAAAATTTCATAAACTTTACTCGTAATATCAGAAAACCAAAAAACATATGATAGACAAAGGCAAAGCTTAATATTGGGATGTTCCACGTCTTTTAAGAATCGAATTTTACACAGACTTTTCTTTCCCCGGTTCTCCTTCATTAAAAAAAGGTAGAGATCTGCAAATTTCAACTACCAGCAGAGAACCACGTGGGGGGTAGTTGGAGATCCTTTAAAGTTAACTGGATTTAATTTTTGTTCTTCTTTCAAGGTTTTAAGCATGATATATTAGCATCGCGCTTCATTATCGGGAAATCAAACCATTTTTCATCCCCTTATTATATGTGCCACTTATAAATTTTTGTCACCAATGAAATTTTAGAAATTTTAAATAGTTGGTATTTTTTTCTAATAAGATTTTATCTAGTTCACGTAACGAAAAATAAATTTCCAACTTTTGGGAGAGGAAAGAAGACAATAAGGCTAATACCATAATTTTTTTATTTAAATACCGGGGAAGAAACTTGTAACTTGTAAGTTTTATAAAGATAGCAACATGAAAAAAGAGGGAGCAAATATGTTTCCACATTTGCAAGAAGCTATAAATATCCGCTTGGACATCTAATTAACAAGCGAGAGAGAAGAACCAAAGAAATGGCGGAGCTAAAAACCGATCTGGTTTTGTGGCTCTGTATTCTCCTGCCATCCCTGTACATTTTCAATCTGATCCGTTTCCGGAAAACCAGTAAGCTCCCGCCGGGTCCGGTAGGTTATCCGGTGGTCGGGTCCCTTTTCGAACTCGGCAGCATGCCCAATGAGTCTCTCGCTAGACTCTCTCAGATGCATGGTCCGCTCTTGGCGCTGCAGCTCGGCTTCATCACCACCGTGGTGGTCTCGTCGGCTGAGATGGCCGAACAGGTGCTCCATAAGCACGACCAGGCGTTCGCGGGCCGAAGCGTCAGAGACGTTGCCACCGTGTTCGACTACCACCGCCACTCGCTGGTGTTTAGTCAGAACGGGACAAGATGGAGAGAGCTGAGAAGGATCTGCAACACGGAGCTGTTCACACCCAAGAGACTGGACATATTAGCAGGCGTCCGGCAAGAAAAGGTTCAAGCCCTTCTCCGGCATGTTCACAAGGCCTGTGCGCCCGGACGTCCGGTCGATATCGGCTTGTGTGCGTTTGGAACTACCCTGAACTTGGTGGCAAACACCATCTTTTCCAAGGACGTGGTGGATCTGGAGTCGGAGTCGGCGGGAGGGTTCAAGAACTTGTTGTGGGAGATTTTAACCTCAACGCGAAGCCAAACCTTTCCGACTTCTTCCCGGCGCTCAGGTGGGCCGATCCCCAAGGTCTGCGGCGTCGAAATACAACTCTTATAAAGCGGTTGTATGATGAGTTTGACCAAGTGATCGACAAGCGCATGGAGTCGGATGCAGCTGCAAAAGGAGGGGAGAAGAAGAAGCATGGTGATTTGTTGGAAGTGCTTCTTGAACTCACCAGGGAGCCAAGCTCAGGGTTCACCAGGGAGAATATCAGGCCTCTGTTAACAGTGAGCTCCCTTTTATTCAACCCAATTCTTCTTTATATTCTTTGTTTCATGTATATTATTTTCTTACAAGTGCCTGAATCATAAGCCAATCCCATATAGTTCAATAAAATTTTTCAAGTAAATTTCATACCGAGTTCGAGCGATTCTGGGAAAGATCTCAAATTTTCAATATGAAAGCATATTATTTTACCTGAATCTGTCGACCAGGTTAATTTCTAGCGGTATTTTCAAAATGATCCTTTCCTTTACCTTCCTCTTACAAGCAAGTCCTGATAACCACAGTTCAAAAAAGAATGACCGAATGTATATCAAAATAATCCTTTCCCTTTTTTTTAAAGATGGCTTAGGGTAAAGGGCGAAATGAAGTTATAGTGTTGAAAAATACTGGTAGCAAGACGTGTAGCTTCATGTTTTATATTTTAGGCAAAGAATAAAGAACAAACTAAGAAAAGACTTAAAAAAACGAAATTAATTGTGTAAAAATAAAAAAGAAACGAGGCCAGCATGCACTCATTGTTTTTTTATTTTTATTTTGACATCTTCAAATATTTGTTTTATTATATATATATATATATATATGAGTGGGCCTTCATATATGAAAATCTGTAAATGAGTATATCTCCAGATTTTTTTTTTTTTTTGGCTCTGCCATTGAATGCAGGAAACAGGCGTATGTCGTGGCAGCTGACAGAAGCGAGGGGGTTGTGGTCTGTGGAATGGTATGGAAAGGAGGAATTGCTTTGGAAACGGTTCTACGGGCCCATTTATGACAAGTTTGAGTTGTCTGGGCTGGCCGGTGCGCACAACAATTATAAGCCAAAAGAAAAAGGGGATATTTTTTAAATTATAGAAAATGAAGAGTCGTTTCAGTTTTTATATTTTTTTTCAATTTTCTTTTTTTGTCTGCACGACTTTTTTTTTTTAATCTAAATAAGGGCAATTTTGTCTTTAACCGTACTAGTGCATGAAACTGGTCCACCCTATGTTCCCTATAACCTGAAAAAAAAAACGTCTTCATGATTTGTTCAATTGTGGGCTTTCTGGTCCTTTCATACATCGAACTTTTTTTTTTTTGTTTTCAAGGACCAAACACCCAACTTTTCAGACAAAGATAACACTATTAATCCTACTCTTTGGGAGTGGTTGGGCAATGAAAATAGCTTGTTACTATTCTTTAAATTTGCTATAAAGATTGGGGCAGGTTACATATTCATAGAACTGTACAATACATTGTTTCATAAACCAGTTACAATCTTTAGGGCAGCTTTGTAGAATTGTGTAATACATTGTTTTAAAAACCAGCTATATAATCTTTGGGGCATGCAGCTTCGTGAAAGAGTCACAAGCTGTTACTCTTACTATTGCCAGACAACTCCATTTGGGAACTGAAATTGTATCAAGGTCAAAGCAGCACCACATGCTACGTTGTGTCGTCATTCTTCATTACTATTAAATCGCAAAGTATTTTGACCTAATTACACGGTCATTGTTTGGTAAATCAGGACTTGTTCATCGCTGGAAGTGACACAACTTCTACCACCATAGAATGGGCCATGACTGAACTGCTTCGACACCCAGACAAGATGTCCACAGCGCAGCTTGAGTTGAAACGAACCATCGGCACAGAACGTCTTGTGAAGGAGTCTGATATCCAGCACCTCCCTTACTTACAAGCACTGGTGAAGGAGACCCTGCGGTTGCACCCGCCGGTTCCTCTTCTCATTCCACATAGAGCAGATGTAACTACAGAGGTGGCTGGCTTCACCATCCCTAAGAACACTCAAGTTCTTGTCAATGCATGGGCCATCGGCCGTGACCCTGCCAGCTGGGAAAATGCAACATCCTTCTTACCAGAGAGATTTCTAAATTCCGTTGTAAATTTCAAAGGAAAGGATTTTCACTTCATCCCTTTTGGCGCCGGAAGGAGGATCTGCCCCGGCTTGCCTTTAGGGGTCCGCATGGCTCATCTGGTGTTGGCTTCTCTCCTCCATTCATTTTCATGGACTCTCCCTGATGGGATGGGCCCCGAGCAACTGGATGTGAAAGCCAAGTTTGGCTTAACTCTGCAAAAAGCTTTACCTCTCAAAGTGTTCCCTTCTCCACGGTCGCTTCATGGCCTGGACTAAGACTTTATGGAAACTTGTTCTGGAAAAACTTTTCTAAGTTTAAAATGGGAATGACAAAACTTTTACGGCGAATAACTTTTTCTCTATTTGATGGGGTGGAAAATTATTGTATATTTCTTTTTCTGTTTCATGGAACATGAAGATCAAAATGGTGGAAGAAAGACATTTTCTGCTCATACTAGTTTTTGTAGAAGAATCTCATACTATTGCACTAGTAAGAGAATCTCATCCGCTGGCAAAGTCTTGACATATCTAACAACGACAACTCGTTAATTTGAAAACTTGAGACCATGTGGCAGTTCACAGGAACCAGTCCAATAATGAACTGAAACTGATTTGTTGATCCTTGCATAATTGGTTCCTCCCAGTTGGATCGCTATCAACTGATTCAGTTCAGATTAGTGTAGATGATTGGATTTATTATCTGTTATCTCAAGTAGAAATGAATGTGGCATTGTGGCACATGGCGTTAACTTAGTAAGAAGGCGTTTTTGAGCTAGAGGAGTTCCGTCATAATAATTTATAGTATCATTCTGGAGATCGATTAATTTCCTTGGTAAGTATTGGAAATTTTGTCTTTCAGCTAATAAATCTAGTAACATTAAATAGCACGCTCCAGAAAACTCTCATATTTGATTTTATTAAAATTATGATTTTGAGAAAGTCATTTCAATGGAAATTAATGAATCACCCTTCGAAAGACGGGCTTTCTTTTGGTGCTTTCTAGGTAATCCTTGATCCATCGGAATCAGATACATATATAGTTTTGCTATGGACTTGGTTCATGGCATGTGAAAGTGTTTACTAACCCTCATAGACTTGGTTCATGGCATGTGAAAGTGTTTACTAACCCTCATATTCTGTATCCTCATTTTGATTCTTGTAGGTACTATTTCTGGTGTTTTTTATGTAATCCTCGATCGATCGTAATCAGAAACATATGTATGGATTTGGTTCATGGCATGGAAACTGTTTACTAATCTTCACGTTTTCACCTGCCTGCATCTATCTTTGTCCTTAATTCGCTTCTTGCATGTGCTACTATTATATTATGCAAACAGTGGTATGTACGATACTTGAGTTGATGGGTATATCATAGGCTCATCTAGGTCTCGAAACAGCCCTCAATCCTAACAACTGAGGAAAGAGAGGTGGCTTGGCCTCTCATGAACCACTAGTGGGAGCGAAGGCTTGTTAACCAATGATGGATATGTTATCATATGAGATTAATTTGGGCTGGGTCCAGAAGCTAGTACCTATATAACTGGTCCTAGTTCAAGGTTGAAAATTTGTGAATCTCTCTGGCCAGCTGCCCCCAACCTGTGCCCGCCCACACCTAGCTCTGCCACTGCATGCCTAAGACCTTGATCAACTAATCAAATAATCAAAATAATTTCATAAAAGTAATTCATACTTCTCCCGTTATAGTTTATTGTGATAATCATGCAGCCTTACATATTGCAGCAAACTCAGTCTTTCATGAGTGCACAAAGCATATTGAACTAGATTGCCATGTTGTTCGCGAGAAACTCCCACAAGGCACAATTCAGACATGTTATGTCAGAAGCAAAGATTAGCTCGCAGATTTATTTACTAAAGTTCTAAGACGAGAAGTGTTTCAACATCTTCTAAGCAAACTGGGCATTAAAAATCTTTATGCTCCAGTTTGAGGGGGAGTGTCAAGAGCTGAACACCCACACATGCCGTCCATAGCATGATGACCGTTGGCATGAGAGACATGCGTGATCTCCTCCACCTCCACCAATCCTTCATACATGGAAATATTATACATGGAAATATTTGATAATGGAAATCATATAGTTACCATTCTCAACCTAAAAGTTAACATTGTAGACGTTAACATTATAGACGTTGAGATTCAAGCGTATATATTCGGTTGTACGCTCTTTTAAATTAGTCAACAAAATACAGAAGTTCAAGCATTCTTTCTATCGCTACTCTTATTCTCTCATGATGCTCGACTTGTAACAGAAGTACATCTACTTAAACGGCCCTTAGGAGGAATCAATAGTGAAGAAGATATGTGGTCTTCTTTGGGTAGGTCGTTCAGCCATTTTATCTCATTATTTGGTTGTCGGGAAATAAACATGTATACTCGATGTTTTCATTGAAAGGAAACAGATTGGACGGCAACTGACATGCAATTACGTGAAACAATAAATTACATGTTTATGTTTTCTTCACAAACTTCCAAGCATGAGATATTAACATCATTCCTCCATCACTCAGTAAAGTAACCTATATTTGCACCCCTTTACAATTGAATTAGACTTTTATGTTTCCTTTCAAAGTTTCACGAGACATTGCCATCATGCTTCATCATAAGGAAAATAAACTTTCTTTGCATTCCCTTTATTTGGACGTCTAGATTATGAAATTTTATGTGAAATTTTAGATTTTTTTGTATTTGGTTTTTCATTCTAATAAAATTAATTTTGCATGCACATAACGAAGAGTTAATTTCTAGCTTTTAGAACAGAGGATTGAAGTCTATACGGCAGAAGCATTTTTATTTTATTGAGAAGGAACCAACCATATATGAAGCTTTATTGAGACAACAGTAGGAAGAAGGTTGGTGAGAATAGTAGATTTAGGACTTCATTCAATTTTTTTCCATATGGTTGACTCGTGGAGGTTCTATATATAGAGTTAAAACTTTGTTCTTTCGGAAAATTAAAAACAAGAAAAAGCTTACTCTTTGTGTCTCATCATGTCGACGTACCCACGTGCAATCAAAAGGTGTTCTAGTCTTTTCTTCTTGCAGATTGATTGAAGAAGAGAAGTAATTCAGCTTGTTCATCACTTTCTGGTGAAGCATCGATTCAAACAAGAGCGCAAGCTAATCTGTTTTCACATTGGCAATAAGCTATAAAGATCCGCTTGAACAACTTATCAACAAGCTAGAGAGGAGAACCAAATAAATGGCTTGAGCTAAGTACTGATCTGTGTTTGTGGCTCTGTATTCTCTTGTCATTCCTTCAGATTTTCAATCTGATCATTTTCCGGAAAACCAGTAAGCTTCCACCAGGTCCGGTGGGTTTTCCGGTGGATGGGTCTCTCATGCCGGCAGCCTGCCCAGTGAGTCGCTTGCTAGACTCTTCCAGCTGTGCAGACATTATGTATGATTGTATTCTATAAATTTGCTCAGTCAGTTCATGCAGTGTCCAAAAAAGCCTCATCTAAAAGCTGCACATAGAGTCTTGAGATACATTAAGAGAACACCTAGTAAAGGTATATTAATGAAAATAAGTGGAGAAATGGAAGTTTTAGGTTACACAGATGCTGATTGGCTGATTGGGCTGGTGACCCAAATGATAGAAGATCAACTGCTGGTTATTGTTGCTTCATTGGAAACAATTTGATTTATGGAGAAGTAAAAAAAGAACGTGGTAGCATGTTCTAGTGCAGAGTCAAAATGTGGTTCAATGGCTTTATAAGTGTGTAAAAAGGTGTGGATAAAAAGTCTGTTAAAAGATATGGGAATTGAAAGGGTTAAAAGCTATGGAACTCAGGTGTGACAGCAAGGCAGCAATCAAGAAACAATTATGTGTTTCATGAAAGAACCAAGTGTATTGAAGTGGATTGTCACTTCATCAAAGAAAAAGTGCAGCTAGGGAATATTTGTACTACTCATGTTGGCACTAAACAACAGTTAGCAGACATTTTAACAAAAGCATGATGCAAAGAAGATTTTTACATAACCATTAGCAAGTTGGGCCTATATGATATAGGGCAACCAACTTGAGGGGGGAGTGTCAAAGCGTATAATAGGTTCAAGGTTCTCGAAGGTGTGCCTAAAGGAGATTGTGGTGCAACTTCCTTCTCACCGACGAGATTTCTCAATTCGGATATAAATTTCAAGGGAAAGGATTCCATTGCATCCCTTTCAGCCATTGTCACAAAAGACGTTAACAGGTATAATACGGTGAGGAAAAAAATCTCGGAAATAAAACGAAAAAAGACGGCAAATTTTTAAAAAATAATTAAATAATCCTAACAATTATATAAAAATAAAATAAATGAGAAATTAAAAAATATTAAAAAATAGCTACATAAGCAACAAATTTTAAGTACACGTCTGAAGCCAACTTACAGGGAAATAAAGTTTAAAGTTAATAAACTCTTCCCCTCACATGTGAACTCCAGCAAGCAAGAGGCAGGAAAAGGTGAAAATAAAAAGGGCGAAAGAGAAAGAAGGAGAGGATGGCGGGAAGTTAATAAGCCCCTTTCTCTTTTAAAAGACTTTTTTGCCATTAAAAGGAGCGTCCAAGTTAAAAAAAACCAATTCGTTTACAAATATTACACGTGTGTCATCTTTTAAAAAGACATTTTTGTCATTAAAAGAAGCGTCCAAGTTAAAAAAAAACCAATTCGTTTACAAATATTACATGCGTGTCATCCTTTAAAAGATGTTTTTGCCATCAAAAGGAGCGTCCAAGTAAAAAAAAACCAATTCTTTTACACATATTACACGCGTGCCATTTCTTTTAAAAAACTCACTGTGTGTCTTTAAAAAAAGCGTGGAAGACGCATATAAAACGACTTTTATTTTTAAACATTTTTTTTGAAAAAAACGCGTCTTATTCCCAATTTATACGGTAAAGACGTTTTTAATGTATAATACACATTTTTTTAATGGTGTTGGCTTCTCTCCTGCCTGCATGCATGGTTCACCTGGTGTTGGCTTCTCTCCTTCACTCATTTTCATGGAAGGTTCCCAATGGAATGACTGTGAAGCAACTTGATGTGGGAGTCAAGTTCGACTTCGAAGCTGGTTATATACCTCGTCTCCATAAAAAATTCCCATGATTAATATAAGAATATATGATCAATATATCCCTTTAAGTAGTAAAAAAACATTTTCATTTTTTGTCCCGCTCATAGTGTTATTTCATTACCTCATAAACATTATCTCATACTTATGTTTAGTGTTATCTCATACAACCATCGGTTATCTCATTGTCTCATAAATACTTTATTATCTCATTCTTATGTTTAATGTTAACTTATACATCTGTTTGTTTTCTCATTATCTCCAAAATCTTTGTTATCTCATAAACATTATATCATTATCTCATACATCAGTCCATCTATCTCATAATTCTTTTGTTATCTCCTAAACATTATCTCATACTTATTTGTTATTTCATACATATTTGTTATCTCACGCAGATGCAATGTTTGGACATGAAATTAAATGTGCATATTGGTAGTAGGGTCCACATCTAGCATACACTCATTACATACACAACATAGTTCGATTCTCTAGAAATCTATACCTCTCAAAGTGTGCCCTTCTCCATTAATGAAGATATTGTAGACCAGAGAAGCTCGTTATAGGCTCCAACATGTGCTTCAAAATGAATTTAGTGCCCCAAAAAGAAAAGTTAAAGCCCCTCTATGATGATAAAATGGGAAACGGGGAAATCCTTTTTCCAAATTTCCAATTATCCTATTCAGAGGCAACGTGGTGCGTTGCAAGGGAGTTGAATATTTGTGGTGTGTTTGTCTCAAACAATCTCCACAAACTAGTAAGTAATTGACTTTCTAGTATGAAAGTGGTGCATAGTCTAATATTTATAACTATTAGTTTGGAATGATTGCTTCATATTCAAGTTGCTATTAAAGGGATCTGTGGCACCAACTTTCAGTGATTATATATATATATATATATATATATATATATATATATATATATATATATATATATATATATATATATATATATATATATATATATATATATATATATATAGAGAGAGAGAGAGAGAGAGAGAGAGAGAGAGGGTACGCCATCGGTCTTATACATGTTGTGGTCTTGTATGCTCATTCTTCATTCATTTTTCAGTATTTTCACAGATCGATCTTTTTTGCACTAATCTTCCATCTCAGGACTTTGATAGTAAGGGGACTAATCTTTCAGGTAAGAGCAAGGATCTTCCCTTGAAGAAGTCACTTATTTAGGGAGCTTTTCTAAACGTAAATCTATCAATCTAGTTAGTCCCTTTCATCAGAGATGGTCTGTTGTTTTACAACAAGTAAATAGTGTATTTGATCTTATCATTAACTTTTACATAAAAACAAAGCCCTGCCATTTTGCTTTCAGTGCCCATTAAAGGCTAATTTGTGTTTGTTAATTTGGAAAAATCAGGGTCATTTTACCTAATTTAATTGTTCATCTCTCTCTACTTTACTCACGACAACAACAGAAGAAACGAAGAAGATGAGGAAGACAAATAAGGATTTTTACGTTGTTCAGAGACAAAGTTCTCCAATGTTCATGGCCGTACAAGGTTTTTCACTATCTCAGAAGTATCAAATGATACAGCAAGCCACCCACTGAAACATAGGGATTAGGGCAAACCTCTCAAAGGCAAAATTATACAAATGCTCTTGGAAGCAGAAAAGACCCTTCTGCAGCAATTGGGCTTGCTTTGAGACAAGGGTGAGCCTGAACATGGCTCATCCCATCACAAGCATCATCCAATGAAGCCATTCTATGTACAGGACTGACCAACCAGAACATAAATTGAGTGAATAGGAATATTGCATCATGGCTCCATCAAAGAAATTTCCAGGAAGTAACAAGGTGGGTAAGTTCATTGTTGGATAGTTCCTATTTGCCACTGATTTAGGTCCACTTAGTAAAAAATACCTGCCGTAAATGAATCAGCGTCCTCATATGTGATTATAAATGCTTACGCACATTCTTTATGTGCTACGGATTTTCATGGTGATTTATCTTTCTAGCTTGGAATTTTTAGGGAGGTTCGAGGCCATGCTCTTAAAGGCAAATGGGTTGCTGCAGTCGGATGCAGAAAAAAGCATACACATGCCTCCAGGATGATAATAAACTTGACCAAGTGAGGTTCAGAGACCACTTTGATAATCGCCAAAATTTTCTTTTTTTTCCGTGTCTTCATCCAGTTTTCTTTTTCTGTGTCTTCATCCAGGTTGTTAAGATCAATTCTGCATCAGATCAATGCTTCACAAGGTTCAAACATAAGCTGCACTAAAGCAAATCAAATATTTGAAAGCTTTTGTGATTTCGAAAAGCTTAAAATTATAAGGTTCTGAAAATCCAAGAGTATCAAAATAAGAAAAAAGTTCAAAGGTGTGAAACATTTGTTAAAAGATTAGCAAAATGAAGCAAACAAAATTAATTAAAAGTTGTCAAATAATCGCCTACGTTGGCTGAGAAACTTGACTTCTCCAGCGACCTTGCAAAAGGCTTCTTCACCGGCTTTGTGCAAGCCAATTTTGATCTAACATCTTCATAGTTTGGCAGCTATCTTATCAAGGGAAGCACCTTTAACGTGGTCAAACATACTGGCGCAAGGAGCTTTGACAATGAACTTTTGTGAATAAGAAAATGATGATGTAATTAAGGAAAAAGAAGGATGTGTAGGGATTTCTCCCCTCATGCATACACAAAACCAAATGTATATGCCCTAAACAAAACAGGATCATGCTCTTGCTAAATCATCGAATTAAACAAAAAAACTTAAACTTAAAGCGGAAGCGTACCTGATTCCATCTGAAAAACTGGATGGTAGATCGCGGGGTAGGATCTTCCAAGGTCTTTGCGGCCGCACATGAGGTCTCTCTCAGATAGGGAAGAGACAACCCTAGAGACCAACGTCTCAGACAACCATTGCACGACCCCGGGGACCACAACCATTTTATAATGAGGACAATTACGAATTCAACCCATCAAAGAGTCCGTAATTGCGTACTGGTATCTATATATTTCTAAATTACCCCATACCCTCTAAAATGACGTAATATCCCAAAACGCAATCACTTAAGCGGATATTTACTTTAAGATAGCCATAATATCTGAAATTCCTCATAGACATATGCCGGCCCACCAAATGATCTTACAATCTCCCACTTGGGCCAAATATGTCTTTATACATTCAGACATTATACAAAACCTTAGGAGCTCATAATTGCTATCTTATTAAACGTCATTTTCACCAATCTCGTCCATGACCATATCAACATAGAACCAAAGCGGCTTTCGCTATAATAAAATTAGCTAAACCTTCAATGATCACAAATTTTAACATAATCAATGACATAGATCTGATATGGATGTATAGCATGAGAATTACATGTAATGTGATTACAACATGCCTATTCTCAACTGGTCCAACTTTAAAACCTTATGGAGATCAAAACATAAACACAAAATGGAACCAAAGGACTTTAAACTTTATTCTGTAGAAAAAACTGAATATGTGTCCATACATAAGAGCAAACCAAATACAAACTCCCACTAAACCAGCACATCATCCAAGGATAACACCACCATATGAACAACATGTTCGTGAAAGACCTTATGTGTTAAACCCTTGGTAAGCGGATCCGCAATAATGGAGTTTGTCCCAATATGCTCTAAAGACACCTGACCATTCTGTACCCCCTCTTTAACAGCCCAAAAACTTAATGTCGATGTGCTACGACTTTGACAAACGGCTGTTATTAGAGTACATGACTGCTGAATTATTGTCACATAATAACCATAGTGGCATTTCTATACCACTCACAATGCGCAGCCCCGTGACAAAATTCTACAATCATAAAACCTAATTGGATGCCTCGTAACATACTATGCTACTGTCTTGGCACCCAGCAAAGTCAGAATTTGAATACCCAATGATCTCCCACTGGTCTGACTTCCTGTATGTGAACATAAAACCTTATGTTCTTTGTAAGTACCTTAAAACTGTTTTGGCTGCTTTCAAATGATCTATACCAGGATCATTTAAGTATCTGCCTAACAATACAACGATAAATGCAATATCCAGACGAGTACAAACCTGAGCATAGAAGAGAATTCCCACAACAAACGAATAGGGAATTATTTCTATTTCCTTAGATTCGATTTCACTTTTGGGGCACTGTTTGAGACTAAACTTGTCTCCTTTAGCAACTGGAGTATCTCCTGGCTTACAACTATTCATGTCATATCGCTGACACACATTATCAATATAGGCTTTTTGTAATAATCCAAGAATACCCCAAGACCGATCTCGAAATATTTAGATCCCTAATACAAAAATGCACAACCAAGATCCTTCATGTCAAACTTTGTTGACAAAATTTCTTAGTTTCATGCAATATGCCCACATCATAACTTGCCAGCAATATATCAACGACATATAAAACCAGAAAGATAAATTTGCCCCCACTGAACTTTTAGTATACACATTCATCAACCAAATTAGTTTTGAAACCAAATGAAATTATAACTTGATGAAATTTGTAATATCATTGACTGGAAAGCTTGCTTTAGTCCATATATGGATTTCCTTAGTGACACCTTTACTTGATTTTCTTGAGGTTGTTGAGTTTGTTCTTCAGTAGGGAGATCAACATCATTGCCTTCTTCTGAATAGATTAGACTCAGGTCCCTCTTCAAAGGCAATGCTTCTAACCCGATCACCTCCCCCAAACTCAATATCCTCAAAGAAATTGGCATTTTCCGTTTCAAAGAAAAACTTACTGAATGGATTATAAAACTCATAACCCCTTTAATGTTTGTTCATTTTCCCTTTATACATCCCATGCAAACGTTAAAGTATGCAAAATCAAGGGACTCAAGAATTCCATTTGACACAAGCCTTTAATCCTCTTTTCAGAGATATGTCATAAGCGCTTATGCCACAACATAACAGAATTCTCATTGGCCAATTTCTGTTTAGTACCACTAGACGTAATGTACAATGTTTCATTATATGAAGCAACCGTATTAAGCAAATAGAGGTTATTGCAACACGACAAAGAACCAGTGGAAATCAAATTTGAATGCAGAAACAACTTAAATTTACTTCCTCCAAATGAACAATAATAACCAAATTTGTTCAGTAAGGAAATAACAACCAAATTCTGTCTAAAAGACGGTATTACATAAGTTTCTGTCAAATTCAAATAACAACTAGTCTTTAACAATAACCCAAAAAACTGTTATGGCTTCATTCTTCACCTTCATGTCATCGCCCAGATAGATGAATCTTTCAGCATCATTTGGCGTTTGACAATTTAGGCAGCGTTGCATAGACACTATGTGAGTAGTAACACCAAATCTACCCACGAAGTGTTTCTGGGTACTGAAGTTAAATTAACCTCAAAACAAACCAAAATGAGAAGTGTACCCTTCATTTCACGCCATGCGTGATAGTTAGTACAATCCTCCTTCATATGACCTTCACCCTTACAAAAGAAGCAACCTAATTGGCTTTCCTTATGTTTCTTCTGTTTCTAAATGGATGACTGGTCCTTAATAGTCTTTCTTTTCTTACTTTTAGGCGTAGTGGCCAAGTGAGCACTTTCTATCCTATCATGTTTCAATCTCTCCTCTTCTTCCACACAGTGCGAAATAAGCTCATTAAGAGTCCATTTCTCCTTCTGACAGTTATAATTGACTTTAAACTGTCCAAACTGTGGTGGAAGAGAAAGAAGAACCATATGTACTATACAGTCTTCGGGTAACCTCAGACCTAGCGCCTGTAATTTTGAAGCAAGATGAGACATTTCCATAATGTGCTCCCGTATGTTCCCCTTACTTTTATACTTCAGTGTCACAAGTTTACTCAAAAGAGTGCTTGTTTTAGCCTTTTCATTTTTAGCAAAACGTTTTTCAATCTCTTCAAGGAACGCCTTGGCACTAGCCTTGTCAGTAATAGAGCCCCTAAAATTTTTCGAGATTGATCTCTTCATGATCATTAGACACATGCGGTTTGAGCGTTCCCACCGTTCAAAGTACCGCTTATCCTCATGGGAACTTTGATCCATTGGATGAGGTGGGCACGGCTCCCTAAATGCAAGGTCTAGATCCATACAACCCAGAACAATCATAACGGTTTCTTTCCAGTCCTTAAAATTCGAACCATTTAACTCAGGAATAGTACTCAAATTTGCAGATATCATGGAAGCAGAACTCACTGTACAAAGAACAAAATACCAAACATGCTCACAATCAAAACATGTACAAGGATGAAATAACAAATATAAATGAATTTAAATACAACGGCCCAAATCCCATCACAAGGTACCGATGCAACGCTAATATCCAATCTTTGGATTGAAATACTAACTGCAAGTGGTATCCTTGGTCAACAATGAATATAGATAATTAACCCTGTCAAACAACGAGCCCATCTTTGGATTGACTCATTATTCACATGGAAACCTAAAAAATTATCACATATTCATTGTCCTGTATACTTAAGCCTGACCAAGCAACAATCCTCCTTTGGGCTGATCATTGCCTGCATGGATTAAGTATACTAACATCTAATGTTCAAAACAAGCAAATTCGTACAACAGGGGTCACTTTGGCGACATAAAGTACAAACTTACTCATTTAAAACAACAGACATGGCCAAAGATCAAATTCATAATCCAAACATTCATCTAAAGTACACAGACAATTTTAATAACATGCAAAACATGATACATTAATTAAAATTGCATGCAAAATTAAATCCAAAACCCAAATGATTCAATGATGTGACACATACAAAATTGTCTTACATGAATCCAAAACTTGATGCATAAACCAAATTACATACAAATTTGCCCTACATTAAATCCAAAACCAAATGATTCAATGATATGGGCCCAAAAGAGTCCAAAATTTTATTAAACCGATATCATAATTGTGCTTAAGTGGGTCAAGAACCACTGAATCGGCTTTCAAATGGCCCGTATCGGTCTTAAACCACAACTAAAACACCCACATAGCCCTAAACGGGGCTGAACCGGTCTAAAAATTGGACGAACCTGTTAAAAATAGACCGTATCGGTTCCAAAACCCACTGAACCGGTTTGAAAAAGGCTAAAATCGACTTGAAAACTGAATAAATCGGTTAGAAAAGCTTTGAATCGGTTCGAAAATCAACTGAATCGGTTCTGAAATGTCCGAATCGGTTCTAAAACTGAATGAACCGGTCTGAAAAGCCCTGAATCGGTCTAAATATCAAGGGAACCAGTCTGAAAATGCCCGAATCGGTTCAAAAATCAATTGAATCAGTTCTGAAATGCCCGAATCGGTTCCAAAATCAACCGAATCGGTTCTGAAATGCCCGAATCGGTTTCAAAACTGAATGAACCGGTGTGAAATCAACTGAATCGTTCTGAAAAAAAAGGGTCCGAATCGGTTCGAAAACCAACTGAACCGGTCTAGAAAAATCCAAATCGGTCCCCAAAAGGTTTGAACCGGTTCTCAACTTAATGAACCGGTCCCAAAACGGACCGAATCGGCTCGCAAAAGCTCCGAACCGGTCTAAAAACAAACTGAATCGGTTCGGTTATAAAAACAGTCTGTATGGATACGGGTCGGGTCCGACAGGACCCGACCCGATCCAAAAAAAAAAAATCAAGAAATTTACCGCTGGCGAAGGCGGGTGGCAAATTTTTTTTTTTTTTAATAATCTTTATGGATCCGGGTCGGGCTGTCCTGACCCGACCCGGGTCCGATCCGCTCGACCGCCCGAGCGTCGCAAGCGTCGCCTCCACCGCTCGCCTGCCGAGCGACGAAGCTCCACCGGCTGGCCTCCGGCGGCGTTGGGTCAGCGCCGGCGGGTGCCGCCAGGGCCGCCGGACGTCGGCGGCGGCGTTGGCGGGCCGATGCCCGCCGGAAACCGGTCAATATGGGCTGGTTTTGCCCTGTTTTCCAAATCTGCCACTTTCTGAAGTTGGGCGACTGTTTGCAGCGACGAACAAGCCGCCAGCAGGCCACCCAACGGCGTGGATGGCCGCCGGAGGGTCGCGCGAGGACGGCGGTGTTCGGCCGTCGCCTAATGGCTGGCCGACGCCTGCCGAGACGGCCGGAAACCGTCGCCCCTCTAGCACCTCCCTGTTTCCCCTTTCTGCAATGTCCAACGCCTTCCACGGAAGCCCGACGGCCTCCGATCAAGGTCGGTGAGCGTCGACTATTCTGTCGGCCACCGCCCCTCTTTCCTCTGCTTGATTTTGGGGCTGCAATGGAAGCCCGATGGCTTCCGTTGCTCGCCGACGCCCCCAAATCTGGTGTTGCAAGGAAGCAGGGGTGAATGCCTAGGTGCCCTCTCCATCCTTCGATGTAGAACATCGGAGAGAATCGACGAAAAAGGGGAAAAAAACGAAAAATGAAGGAAGGCACCCAAAAAAAATCAACGATTCAACAACGAGCAGAGGCTCTGATACCAATTGTAGGGATTTCTCCCCTCATGCATACACAAAACCAAATGTATATGCCCTAAACAAAACAGGATCATGCTCTTGCTAAATCATCGAATTAAACAAAAAAAACTTAAACTTAAAGCGGAAGCGTACCTGATTCCATCTGAAAAACTGGACGGTAGATCGCGGGGTAGGATCTTCCAAGGTCTTTGCGGCCGCACATGAGGTCTCTCTCAGATGGGGAAGAGACAACCCTAGAGACCAACGTCTCAGACAACCATTGCACGACCCCGGGGACCACTGCCATTTTATAATGAGGACAATTACGGATTCAACCCATCAAAGAGTCCATAATTGCGTACTATAATCTATACATTTCAAAATTACCCCATACCCTCTAAAATGACGTAATATCCCAAAATGCAATCACTTAAGCGGATATTTACTTTAAGATAGCCATAATATCTGAAATTCCTCATAGACATATGCCGGCCCACCAAATGATCTTACAGGATGGACTTTCCATTGTAATGGAAGAAAACGTTGGAGCAAGGCAGCAAGCCAACAGTCCCTTCTCACCTCGTATGGACACTGACCAAGAGAGAGTTGTGTGCACCAGTCCAAGCATGCAGCGGAAAAAAAAGAGTTGTTGTATTTTGAATTTTTTTTTTAAAAATAGATGTTTTCTTTGGACTTTTAAATTTTTTTTTACTACCTTTTTTTTTCTTATAAGTGGTTCTCTTTTTTTACTGACCAGGGTATTCTATTCATCACACTCTTGATGCACAATTTTTGTTATACCGAGCGGTGCGTATATTACCAGCTTCATGTTGATAGAGACCTTTCATTTACAAGGAAATAAGTAATGGAAACCTCTTTAAGAAAAAACGAGAGATAGAAATCTATCTTAGGGTAGAAAAGTGGACGTAGGCTCATGCCGAACCACTCAAAAAATAGTGTGTTTCTCTCTATTCTTTTCTCTGTTTCACTTCTTTAGTATCATCTTGCATTTTCACACTTTGAGCAAGCTAGATGGCTTGTAAGCTTAGTGCTCCGGGATTCTTTGGTGGGCACTATGTTCTTTACAAGAGTGAATTGCATGCAAGCAGGTAATATACACAACAAATATGGACGGAAAATAAAGAAACATTAAAGGGTTAGTGTAGGCAACTGCCCACACCAGCTCATATATGGCTCTGCCACTGTTTGACATTATTATATTTCTTTGGTTGCAGCTCTTGATTGCCTTCGACATGCATGCAATTAATCCATTTAATTTGTAATGTTGTGAACATGAAGAGTTTGATCACTCTCACAAGCATGGTCAGCGTCCTCCTTGTCATTCTTGATCGTCTCCTTGATGTTCTTCACGGAAAGTAGATGCCAGCACAAGCGGCAAATGAACCATCCATTCATGAGAGCCTCAAAGGAAATGAGGGCCATCTATGACATTCTTTTATGATAAGAAGACATGTTTTCACTTCCTATGAAGGTACCTCTTTGATGGTGTTGACTACAATTGGTCCGCATAGAACAAACATCTGGGCAAAACTCTTTCGCTACTTACATATATCAAGTCCCTTGCTGCAGCGAAGATCGTGAAAAGGGGAGTCAGCTCAACTTAATAAGATCATCTATGCCCTCCAGCATCTCTGGACTTGTAATATAATCAAGAAAAACGGGAAAAAGACAACAAAAGACAATTCAAAACTATATGAGGCATTAAATGTAACAAAGAAGTCAGTGGAACCAACGTCATACGTCATGTATGAAATGGGATACACCATACATATAAAATTTGAACATGAAAGTAAAAGTCTAAACTTTGGTAACAAAGTACACAATTGTTTAAACATATGCCATCCTCATGCTATCTAAGTCACAATGGGTACAAATACAAAGATACGATACGATTACAGACACGGTAATTGTAGAAAATATGGGTATGGGGTACGGAAAGATAATACACACACACACACACACACACACACACATATATATATATATATATATATATATATATATATATATATATATATATATATATATATATATATATATATATATATATATGCAAAATAACACCAAAAACTTAAAATGAAAACAATATTTCATTAAACAAGTGATGTAAATAAAAACATTTTATGTTAATGAACAATAATTCTAAAAACAAAATGAAGAGTAAGGTAGAAAAAATTAAAGCAAAGTAAAAATAAACAGTTTGAATCTAAAATGTACCTAAAGGTGTCCAAGTACCCATTTTGGGAACGAGTACGGGGATACCGGTACGTGACCTTACTAAGTTAAAAGAGAGTTGTGGAAGGAAGACTCAATCTCCCTGTATCTTTTCCTTATTTTGATGGAGGTCTTCTCTTGCAAAGTGGAGAGCAAGAGATGGAATAAAGGTGCCCATTTTGTGCAAAGTGTGCTCAAGGACAGTGACATTTTCTGATGATATCTTACTCTTTTGTAAGGGCAATAAGAGATTTGTCACAGAAATTAGAGATGTTCTCTCTAAAATGAAGATATGATCAGGCCTTGGTCCAAGTCATAAGAAGTTTGAAATTATACCCTTTAACATTTCTCAAGAGAGTTTACCTAGAGCTGTCGATTTTGGGATGGCAGGTGAGTGAACTTCCTATAAAATACACTCTTCTAGGGCACCCTTAAGGGTGTGTTTGATGCACAAGGAAGAATTTAACGTGGTAAATTTACCAGGGAAAATTTTTCTGAAAAAAAAAAAGGATGAAATTTAACCCTCCTCCAATTTGAGGTCATGTTTGATGCACAGATGTGGTAAATTTAAGCTTATTTCATGCCCAAAGAAGAATTTAACCTGGTAAATGTAACCATGTTTGATGCACATGGTAGAAAAATTAGAGAACTTTTTTCACGGATAGGCACCCGCTTCCCCAATCTTCATCTGAAATTGGAATTTTGCGCTCCTTGTTGATTCATTTCTACAATTTCCCCTTGTTTTCATTTAGTTGTTTAATCTGTTATGATTGATTTGGGGATTTTTGTGTAATCTATCGAATCTGTCCAAGGGAGACGCTAATGCAGTCTGTTATCAGGTTCTATCGGAAACCAGGCTGTCGAGCAGGATATGGTCGCCTTCCTGAATGTGTTGAGGATCGCTGGACGCGATTAGTGGGTGGGCATCGGGCCGAGCCGGGCCAGCCCGGCCCGCTAACACCCGGCCCGGGTCGGCCCGTCGGGCCTGAAGCCCGGGCCCGGGCCCGGCCCAATAATGTTTTCGGGCCGGGCCGGGCCGGGTACCGGGCCTGACCACCAAAACCCAGGCCTGGCCCGGCGGCCCGTTTGGAAAAAATGGCTGCAGCCATTGAATCGATGCCCAAATAATCACGCCAGGTTTCTTGCTCAAGCAGACTGCAAGCTAGCTCAGAACCTGTCAAGCTTCCAAAAATCGCCACGGCTCAACCAGACGTCCAAAAATCCTGAGATTTGGATTGAAGGGAGCTAAGACACCCTAGATTA